>SEYY01020191.1:42500-50000 GCA_009176605.1 Armadillidium nasatum
AAAGAACACAATTATTATTAACCACATGATGAAAATTGCACATAGAACAAAGATTGAATAAATAAATAATAATAATAATTCATAGATTGATAAATGAATACTAGTAATACAATAACAATAATAATAATAACAATGACAGCATTGATAATAATAATAATAATAATAATAATAATAATAATAATAATAATAATAATAATAATAATAATAATAATAATAATATTAATAATAATAATATCACTAATAATAAAATGAAAAACAGTAACACTACCAAAAATAAAGAAAATAATAATGATATTAACAACAATAAAAAATAATTTATATCTGGATATATAGTTAGGAACTAATTGTAAATGAAAACTGCATGGAATATGATAGTGTATTGAGATTGAATTTGAAAAGGTGCTTGGTTGGTAATACCGAAATTTGTAATGAGTAGGTTATAGGAAATAAGTCAGAAAGGGAGTATAGAAGAATTTACTAATAAAAGCATACATACACACATGCAAACACCCGCATACATGTACAGTCGTGAACAATAGTTCGTTCCTATTAGGCTGGAAATAAATATTTATATAAAATGGGGATCATTTCAGGTTCAGCCAAAAACAGTTCAATTAAGCCCCACTCAATGTTTTTATTGTCTTTTTATTCAAAATAGAGCTTTTATGAAATTATTTCCATTTTATATAAATATTTATTTCCAGCCTAATAGGAACGAACTTTTGTTCACGACTGTACCTGCATGTATATATATAAAACACACAAAAAACACAACAATTACACAGTCATACACATTTACAAACCTGCACATATGCAGACATACACATATCCATGCAAGTACCCACATACACATACATATACACATACATACACACATACTTACATATATACATATATACATATATACATACATACATATACATACATATTAACAAACACACATACACATATATTCATACAATATACATATAAACACACATACTGCATACATACATATTCTTTTTTACTTAGTACAGATGTACCTCCATAGATACATACTTACAAATCCAGACATTCACAACCTAAGAGACATCCATGAATATATGGGACTATTGTGTTTTTTATGTGTTTTATATGTATACATGCAGGTACATGTATGCGGGTGTTTGCATGTATGTATGTGTACTTTTGTTAGTAAATTCTTCTATACTCCCTTTCTGACTTATTTCCCATAACCTACTCATTACAAATTTCGATATTACAAACCAAGTACCTTTTCAAATTGAATCTCAATACACTATCATATTCCATGCAGTTTTCATTTACAATTAGTTCCTAACTATATATCCAGATATAAATTATTTTTTATTGTTGTTAATATCATTATTTTTATCTTTATTTTTGGTAGTGTTACTGTTATTAATTTTATTATTAGTGATATTATTATTATTATTATTATTATTATTATTATTATTATTATTATTATTATTATTATTATTATTATTATTATTATTATTATTATTATTATTATTATTATTATTATTATTATTATTATTATTATCAGTGCTGTCATTTTTATTATTATTATTGTTATTGTATTACTATTATTCATTTATCAATCTATCAATTATTATTATTAATTATTTATTCAATCTTTGTCCTATGTGCAATTTTCATGATGTGGTTAATAATAATTATGTGTTCTTTTCATTTGCAGCTCTCTGCTTATACTTAACATATTTGATATAGATTCTCTTGATGATGGTTCAGATGAACCGAAACGTCAGATTTGATATTAATTATATAAATTATGAGACTTTAATATAAATTAAGAAAAATAAGAATAATGTAATAATTTTCAAAAGTTTTAAGACCGGTGAAAATAAACAATCATAAACTAATGTTACGTTCATTTTTAGCCATCTTGTTTTTGATAAAGATTACGCTCAATAGGAGCACAAACATATATATCTATATATATATATATATATATATATATATATATATATATATATATATATATATATATATATATATATATATATATATATATATATATCGTATGTATTAAAAATGTAAAAGAGAAAATAAGCTAAGCAAACTGTAAGCATAAGTAAAATAATTCATTACAATCATTCATGTAGACACTGATTTTTATCAATATTGGCTACTTATTTATTAATGATATATATATATATATATATATATATATATATATATATATATATATATATATATATATATATATATATATATATATATATATATATATATATATATATATATATATATATATATATATATATATATATATATATATATATATATATATATATATATATATATATATATATATATATATATATATATATATATATATATATATATATATATATATATATATATATATATATATATATATATATATATATATATATATATATATATATATATATATATATATATATATATATATATATATATATATATATATATATATATATATATATATATATATATATATATATATATATTATAAATAAATAAATAAATATATATATATATATATATATATATATATATATATATATATATATATATATATATATATATATATATATATACATATACACGAGTATATATATATATAAATACTTATAAGATGAAGATCGTGAAAACTACAGACAGACGTGTGGGAACATTATAAAAAATTCATTCTTCTCTCTCAATATTGATCCATAGTCTCCAAACGTTCAGGTAGGCCCTCTATCATGTGTGCAACGTGCATTAATTTAGGCGTACACACCAACCTCACCTGTACTTTTATGTATACATTGTATACTTTATGTATGTATACATGTGTACTTTTATAATGTATGCGAAGAGTATATGATTCGTGAGGAGCAAACATTTGTAGGGGTAAAACTTGATTATTTGTAAAGGAGTTCTCGATAACGATGGTTACGTAGTCGGAGTTGGGAATCTGATATGTAAATCCGAGAAGTTTTGAAACAATACAATTTATTTCATTATTAAATGCAGAAGAAAAAAATGAAGGATTTCGAAGTCGGAGGGAAAAAAAGGGGTCCAAAGCCATAGGCAATCTGAAGCGCTTGGATTCGGATTTAAAATGAAGGGTTTCAGGTTCTGGGGTAAAATAAAGATTTCCGGAGCAAGAGGGAAATAAAGAGTTTCAAAGCCAGATGCAATCTGAAAGGCTTGGATTCGGATTTAAAATGATGGGTTTCAGGTTCTAGGGTAAAATAACGTTTTCTGGAGCAGGAGGGAAATAAAGGGGTTCAAAGCCAGATGCAATCTGAAAGGTTTGTGTCCGGATTTAAAATGAAGGGGTTCAGGGTCTGGGGTAAAATTTCCGGAAAGATAAAGGGGTTCAAAGTAAGAAGCAATCTGAAAGTTTTGGAGGATTTAAAATGAAGGGGTTCAGGGTCTGGGGTAAAATAAAGATTTCCGGAGCAAGGGAAATAAAGGGATTCAAAGTCAGAAACAATCTGAAAGGTTTGAATCCAGATTTAAAATGAATTGTTTCAGGTTCTGGGGTAAAATAAAGGTGTTCAGAGTAGGAAGGAAATAAAAGGGTTTGGAGTCGGAAGAAGAGTAAAGTAATTCGGAGCCATGGTAAAATTGAAGAGTTTCATTGACCGAGGATAAATGGAGGAGATCGAAGCCGGAGGAAAATTGAAAGGGTTCGGAGCTTGTAGAGCCTGAGTGGAATACTTTTAATATATAGCTGCATTAATTGTTAAAACCATTATTATTATTATTATTATTATTTTATTATTATTATTATTATTATTATTATTATTATTATTATTATTATTATTATTATTATTATCTGAATAGCTCTATTCAGTTTTATTTTAATATCAGTTGAATTTTCTCTTTCAATTTTCCAAAGGATTTTTTGGTTTTCTATTTGCTGACCGGTTTATTATTATTATTATTATTTATTATTATTATTATTATTATTATTATTATTATTATTATTATTATTATTATTATTATTATTATTATTTGCTGACTTCTCTATAATTTAGCTATTAAAGGAATTAAGAAAAAATATAAAAAGTTGCTTATGAAATTTTTGAGAAAATTTAATATTAAAAAACAAATTATTAAAATATTCAAATTTAAATACAAATATATATTGAATAATAATAATAATAATAGTAGTAATAATAATAATAACAATAATAATAATAGTAATAATAATACTAATAACGATACTACTACCTCTACTACTACTATTACTAATAATAATAGAAATATTAAAAAATTACTTAAATTAGCTAATACAAAATTAAAATAGAATTTAAGGTTAAAGAAATACAGAAATGAGTAATTAGAAACTTAAATTAATAAAATAAAATATAAATAAATAAAAAAATAAATAAAAACGTTAGGTAAAAATGTTAAATTTAAAAAGAATAATGATAAATTGAAATGAAGATAATAATAATTGTGATAATAATAATAATAATAATAATAATAATAAAGAATTATAATAGTGAAAATAACAATAAAATATTACCTACTAATAATGCTGTTAAACATAAAAATTAATTGAAATAATAATAATAATAATAATAATAATAATAATAATAATAATAATAATAATAATAATAATAATAATAATAATTATAAATTATTACCGAATAAATAATAGAGAGATATATTGTTCAAATATAATAAATTGAAGTGATGAAGAGTAATAATAATAACAGTAATAATGAATTATTACCAAATAAATAAAAAGAGATATGCTATTAAAAAATATTAATAAATTGAAATAATAACAATAATAATAATAATAATAATGATAATAATAATAATAATAATAATAATAATAATAATAATAATAAATTATTACCAAATAAATAAAAATAGAGATATACTGTTTAAATATAATAAATTGAAGCGATGATAATAACAAGAGAAATAATTATAATAATGATAATAATAATAATAATAATAATAATAATAATAATAATAATAATAATAATAATAATAAATTATTACTAAAAAATAAAAGAGGGATATGCTGTTTAATAAACGACCCCATAAAATAATTCACAAGCATTTAATCTTAATTAATTATATTAATAATAATTGTAAGTAATAATTAATTTAAGAATTATTAAATTGGTTGTACAGAAAATGAAAATGAAAATTGAATCCAATCCACATCCCACTTTGGAGAAGCGTTAACTTTTTTTTTATTATTATTAAATTTATAATTATAATTATTATTAATATTATAATTATTATTATTATTTTTATTATTATTATTGTTATTGTGATTAGTATTAGTATTATTATTATCATTATTGGTTTAATCATCGTCATCATCATATTATTAATATCATTATTATTATTATTATTATTATTATTATTATTATTATTATTATTATTATTATTATTATTATTATTATTATTATTATTACTATTAGTAGTAATAGTATTAGCAGTAGTAGCAATAGTAGCTGTAATAGTAGTAGTAGTAATAGTATCAGTAGTTGTAGCAATAGTAGTTGAAGTAGTAGTAGAAATTTAATTATGCACAGCCAGACTACGTGGCGCAAAATCCTTTACCAAAATGAAGATGTATATACACTTTAATAAAATCTCGGAAGACGATGCCATATAATTGCATAGAGCAAGGGAATGGGCTTCTTAAAAATGTTATAGAACCATCCACTCCTTTTAAATTTCGTAAAATTGGAAGAACGTGCATATTACCAAAATACTGAATTTGAAATCTTTCTTTTCCACCGGGATATTACCTTCCTAATATAAAATTATTATTATTATTATTATTATTATTATTATTATTATTATTATTATTATTATTATTATTATTATTATTATTATTATTATTATTATTATTATTATTATTATTATTATTATTATTATTATTATTATTATTATTATTATTATTATTATTATTATTATTATTATTATTATTATTATTATTATTATTATTATTATTATTATTATTATTATTATTATTATTATCATTATTATTAATATTTTTATTACAGCTATTATTATCATTATTATTATTTTTAATGTTTTTTTATTATTATTAATATTATTAAATATTAAAATAAAAAAAAAAAAAAAATTATTATTATTATTATTATTATTATTATTATTATTATTATTATTATTATTATTATTATTATTATTAGTTTTATAATTTTATTATTATTATTATTATTATTATTATTGTTATTATTATTATAAAAGAGGTAGAAATCACAAGGTATGATTATAACATTTTGTAAGTTTTTAATCATGGATTCAACTTAATCAAAAAAAGGTAAGGAGGCTCTTGTAAAGTTATAGAAAACTTTAATGGGAGAAAAAAATTCTCATTCATTAACAGAATTTCGAGCTTACTTGATGTCACCCTTGCCGTCTACTGTGGTTCAAAAGGTAGAGTGATTAACTCACTAGCTTGAGGGCGACGGTTCGATCCCACTTGGAGATTCTAGGTATATACTACCTACAAAGTTTCCTCTCCTCGAATATGCCCGTGAGATGTAAAGTTTTTTAATAAAAAGTAAAGATAAAACAATTTCATAAAGTTTCATTGACATTTGATTTTAATAAGAACAAGTATTTTTATGGTCTACACGGAGGGAAAGAGATATAACAGATGAAAGAAAAAATATGATGAGGAGGTGCTTTAGAGTAAAAATTTAATTAGGTACCATTCGTTTGGCCAGGAAAATCCTATCTAGGTCAGCAAGAAGCCAATCGGAAAATTAAAGTCTAGCAGTCATTGTTGTAGCAGAATAAAGAACATATTTAATAAAAATGAGTTCAAGAATGTAATGTCGAGTCTTCTTCAGTGAAAAATAGAGCAGAAAAAGAGAAAAAGATAAAGCAGCGAAGGAAAAATAGAAATGTGGTACGAGATAAAATAAAACTCTGAGGAAAGCCACTATTGATAGGGAAGGAAGGTAGAGTCACCCCGTGAACATCTAACGAAAAGGAACTACCTGACCAAACACTATATATATGATTGAACTAACTGATAGAAAAAAACTAGAATAAAGAGTGTTTATAAAGGAAATCCTCATGGTATCATCTGTTAGAAGTTTCGGATATGTTGAGCTTTAGTGAGCAAGTCTCCCCATAATCCCAAAGTTCAAAAGAACATAAGACCACAAGTCGAGAAAATGATTGAAACTAAAGATATGGGATTCCAGACTATTTAAGAAATGAGATCTATTTTAGCTGAGAAATTAATATATAAAGTTTGAGTGGAATACAAAAATCATGTAGAGAAAAGTTTGCTCATAGGACTTAATATCATATCATATCATAGGACTTGATGCCCAGAAGTCCATTAAAACTTAAAGAGTCTGTCATATTTATATTGGATTTTATTTTGAGTAAATATTTTTTTTTGCTATAATTATTATTATTATTATTATTATTATTATTATTATTATTATTATTATTATTTATGTATTTATTTATTTTTAATTTATT
>SEYY01020191.1:90000-92500 GCA_009176605.1 Armadillidium nasatum
ACCAGAAGATCATTATATTTTATGCGAAGAGGTGAGTTCTTAGCCTTGTGTTTAATAAATTTAGCATGATTCTAGGATGAAATAAGTAAGCATGATATTCAGAAGTTTAGAGACAAAGGTAATTCTTAAAGGCAGTGTTTTAACCTTACTATGTGGTGAAGATTAATTTGGAAAGAGAAATGGAAGGCAATTAATAGTGAGCATCTTGAAAGTATCTATAATATATTAAAAATATATTATAGAGAGCTAAAAACACTTGTACTCTGATGATATTATTAATTATAAACCACTAATTAAAACACTAAAAATAATAAAAGTTAAAAAGCAAGACGTTATTAACAAATTGTTAAACCGAGATAGATAGAATTAGGTTAAAATTAAAACGCACAATATTTCATGACCCACTTAAACTACGATTCTCTCATCAGGTGCTAGCTATATATATATATATATTATATATATATATATATATATATATATATATATATATATATATATATATATATATATATATATATATATATATATATATATATATATATATATATATATATATATATATATATATATATATATATATATATATATATATATATATATATATATATATATATATATATATATATATATATATTATATATATATATATTTATAATTTTTAGGGTAAAAATTGCTTTCATAAATGTCATGCTACATGCATTTATGAATTTATTGTTTCCAGGATATTTATTTTTTTATTAAATTTTATTTAAATTTAATTTTTTTTTAAATTAATTTTAAAAAAAATTTTTAATTATTTAATTATATATATATATATATATATATATATATATATATATATATATATATATATATATATATATATATATATATATATATATATATATATATATATATATATATATATATATATATATATATATATATATATATATATATATATATATATATATATATATATATATATATATATATATATATATATATATATATATATATATATATATATATATATATATATATATATATATATATATATATATATATATATATATATATATATATATATATATATATATATATATATATATATATATATATATATATATATATATATATATATATATATATATATATATATATATATATATATATATATATATATATATATATATATATATATACATAAATAAATCTACACAAACACAATCACACAAACACACATACATACCACAGACACATACATGCACACTCATACTAGAGAACAAATTTGAAAATATGGTTCAAATTTAATAAGCGAAGAAAATAAAACTGAGGAAAAAGACTGAATGGATTTTTTAATCCTGGAAAGTCATTATTTATTTGCCTGAGGAAAAAGACAGAATAAATAAAGGATTAATTTAAAAGTGTGTAAAAAAAAATATATATATATTTTTCCTAAATTAAAAATAAATAGGAAAACATTTAACTTAGGTAATGCTGATTGAAGATCTTATATATATATATATATATATATATATATATATATATATATATATATATATATATATATATATATATATATATATATATATATATATATATATATATATATATATATATATATATATATATATATATATATATATATATATATATATATATATATATATATATATATATATATATATATATATATATATATATATATATATATATATATATATATATATATATATATATATATATATATATATATATATATATATATAAATATATATATCTGCTCTGGTGGTTGATAATTAAAGGTCTATTTAATTCCAAAACAGTTTGAAGACAAAACCAGGGTTAGATGAAATGTCAGAAACGAGGTAAAAATTAGTTGAGGGAAAGAAAAGAAGCAAAGTCAGTATTAATATTTATTGTAAGTTGTCCGAAAAATCTTCAGAAAGAAGATCAGAGAGATCATTATATTTTATACGAAGAAGTGAGCTCTGAGCCTTGTTTATAATAAATTTAGCATGATTCTAGGTTGAAATAAGAAGCATGATATTCAGAAGTTTAGAGGGAAAGGTAATTCCTAAAGGGAGTGTTTTTACCTTTCTAGATGATGAAGGGTAATTTTTAAAGAGAAATGAAAAGCAATTCATTGTCAGCATCTTGAGAACTAGAAGAAAACTATTTTCGTTGACAAACATCGAAATCACTCATAATGGTAATATCATATTAAGGAGATTAAATTTTTTTAATAAAGTACACATACCACGGTCATTGCCCTATTCGAGGGGAGGACCTTTCTGGGTAATTTCTACCTAGGATTAGCATAAGCAGGTGTCAGTTACTCTACCGTCATGCCAAGGTAGCGGCAAATGACGAGATATTATTCTCTATTTCAGAGTCAGTAAAGTTAAGAGATAAATAAACAGAACAGATGAGTTTAGTTAAAGATTGGCAAGTGAATCTGAAGCCATAAAGTGGAAATATCAGAAGACTAAATTAGAAATACAAATATATGCAACGT
>SEYY01020191.1:117500-120000 GCA_009176605.1 Armadillidium nasatum
TTTTTTAGAAAAATTCATAAAATGTTTACCCAATAGAGAGAAAGTGAGTTTATGAGAGAGAGAGAGAGAGAGAGAGAGAGAGAGAGAGAGAGAGAGAGAGAGAGAGAGAGAGAGAGAGAGAGAGAGATTTTAAATGTTCATCCGCAACAGGAGGAACACATAAGAATATTTAAAAAGTAAAATTTAAAAATCTTATATTAGTCACATCAAAAAAAAATTTTAAATGGGTATTACAAAGTACTACATGCTCGTACATAAGGAACATTGATGCATTTTCCTGGTGTTTCTGTTAAAATACTCAATATATTAATTATTCATTTACATCTTCTTTAACTTCCGTCTGATAGGGCTTGGGTAATTTGACTAATTTATTGTTCTTTTCTTGTTCTAAAAGATGGTACGTTTTTATTTGATGGTCAAGAAATAGGTCATTAAATATATAAAAAATTAAAAACCAAAATTTGAAACTTTTTTGGTATTAAAATTCTAACTTCAATAAATAGGAACTTCCAACGGAAAGTGATTTTTGCATTTGATCAATTTGTTCTCGTTCTCTGAAAGTATTTACTTTCAAAGTTCCTACCTATTTCCTTGAAGGTCCCAAAACAGGTGATGAAATATGGAAAAAAGTAAACCAAATTTTGAAATCTCCTTGACTATAAAATTTCAACTGCTAAAAAGTAAAACCTCCTTCAGATTTGGTCATTTAAGCATTTTGTTTTGCTTTTCTTGTTCTAAAAGATGGATACCTCCAAAGATTGTACGTTTTTTCCTTGAAGGTAAATAAATAGGTCATTAAATTTGAAAAAAAGTGAAAACCAATTTTAAAATCTTTTTCACCATAACATTGCAACTGCTATAAATGGGAACCTCCCTTGGATAGAGTTTTGATCATTTAACTAATTTGAGATTCTTTTCTTGTTCTAAGAGATGGTTACCTCCAAAGTTAGGTACGTTTTTATTTAAAGGTAAAGAAATAGGTCATAAGATATATAAAAAATTGAAAACCAAATTTTGAAATCTTTTTGACCATAACATTGTAACTTCAATAAATATTATACGGTAGATAGAATCAAAGGATAACATTATCAAAACGCTAATAAGATTAATATTTTCTCTGCAATGAATTTCTTTTAAGATTTTATTTATAGATTAAGATTAAAATCTTTGTTTTCAACATTAATTTTTAAAAAAAAAATATTTTCTTGAAAATTTTAAAATTTTAGACAGATATGCTGCAGAATTATATACAATAACGAAATATAGCGACTATCAAGTACAGATTTAAAAATTAAAATAATTAAAAGAAATAATAATTAAAAGAAGGACAAAAAATGAGAAGAAATTTGTAATTAATCTTTAGTTAAAGCTTTAATAAAAATCTCATCTCAAAAGGGCAAAACTGATTAGCAAAACAATAAAATTTGTTGCAGAGATGATTCTTTTTCTTTTTCTTTTTCTATTTATTTTTCGTTTTCTTTTTCTATTTCTTTTCCTTCTGCCTTTTTTCCTTCTTTTACTTTTTTCCTTTTTCTTCTTATTCTTCTTTTCCTTCTTCTTTTTCTTTTCCTTCTTTTTTTCTTCTTCTTCTTCTTCTTCTTCTTCTTCTTCTTCTTCTTCTTCTTCTTCTTCTTCTTCTTCTTCTTCTTCTTCTTCTTTTTTTTTCTTCATCTTCTTCTTCTTCTTCTTCTTCTTCTTCTTCTTCTTCTTCTTCTTCTTCTACATTTTCTTCATCTTCTTCTTCTTTTTCTTCTTCTTCACTCGCAAAATTTCAAGTTTTAACTTTAATTTTTTTTATACATAACATCACAGAGAAATGAATAATCTTCACAAATCTTGATGACAACTTGACAAATTATCGGTTTGAAACTTTCTCTCTCTCTCTCTCTCTCTCTCTCTCTCTCTCTCTCTCTCTCTCTCTCTCTCTCTCTCTCTCTCTCTTTTACTTTTCCTTCTTTACTGTTACTGTTTCCCTGGCGTCTTTATTGGAATTTATGTTCTAACAGTTTTAAGGACACTAAAAAATAGGACCGTATTAATTCTGAACGAAAAATTACAGCCCACCATCCTTCTCTTATTTACAGACGCCCGACGCAGACGCAAACGCATAGTTGGATATATATATATATATATATATATATATATATATATATATATATATATATTATATATATATATATATATATATATATATGTACTAATACTTAAATTTGAATATAAAACAAAACCATGTGTTTTGTTTAGAGCGTCTTACTGTTTGCTCAATTTTAGTAAATATTTTTACTTTTTAATATATTTATAAATAGATTTGGATTGAAAATATTTTATGAACTCTTGAAGACAAAATTGCTGTGTTTTAATTTGTTGCAAATTAAAATAAAATATATTTTTCCTTGAACTAAACATTTATAATTTAAGATTAAAATCTTTTGGTATTTTAGACAGATATAGTACAGAATTATGTATAATAACGAAATATATCGATTATCAAGTACAGATT
>SEYY01020191.1:147500-150000 GCA_009176605.1 Armadillidium nasatum
TCGATGAATTACGGCTCCTACCTTTTCGGAGGACACATAAGAATCCGAGTCAAAACAGGATTCATTCCAAATTAGCAAAGAACCGACGCATTGCCCCCCAATTACCCCGATTGAAATGCCAGAAAGTACTCTTAGAGCATGGTAGAGCTGTTGGAGAGAAACCATTATAACTATGAGCTATAAGATTATGGTCAGAGTTACCGATAGGAGAGAAAACGGTGTATTTATTTCTAGAAGGGGTTGTGGTGAAGCATAAATCAGTATGTTCAAGAACTGGTTAGAACAATCTGGAATGTGTGTGTTTCCTAATCAACTATACCAGATCGTTGAGAATGCGTAATGATTTGGCCTCCTTCCTAGCTATATCAGCATGAGAGGAGCACAGAAACTAGTGTCATACCAAATCCATTAAATAGAGAACTTCAGTATTTGGATGAGAAGTAACAGTCTCGTAAATGTATTAAGATATTAAAAAATAACTGGAAAGTCTGTTACATTAGGGGAGCAATAGCAGAAACACTAGATAATTGTAGTAATAGGAAGACAGTATATATATATATATATATATATATATATATATATATATATATATATATATATATATATATATATATATATATATATATATATATATATATATATATATATATATATATATATATATATATATATATATATATATATATATATATATATATATATATATATATATATATATATATATATATATATATATATATATATATATATATATATATATATATATATATATATATATATATATATATATATATATATATATATATATATATATATATATATATATATATATATATATATATATATATATATATATATATATATATATATATATATATATATATATATATATATATATATATATATATATATATATATATATATATATATATATATATATATATATATATATATATATATATATATATATATATATATATATATATATATATATATATATATATATATATATATATATATATATATATATATATACAATCATAAGAAAGAGTATATAATAAATAAATAAATAAATTTGCAAAGGTGTTCAAATGATAAATAAAGAGCCGAAATGACCTCATTTTCAACGTTTGAAATTTTTTCTTAACTTTTCTAAAATACTAAAAAAGAAATGAGTCTTCGAAATCTTTTTGAAAATGGAAGAGAAAAATTAAAAGTTGGTGGTTCATTTTCTGGAGCAAGAAAATTCAATTAAGAAACTGGATAGTTTCCCTCAGAGGAGAGTTTAGTGGTAAACTTTATCCGCAAATTGATTAGTGGCAATAGGATTATTCCTTGGCCCCAGTTTCCTCAAAATTGATTGGTGGAAATAGGATTATTCCTTGGCCCCAGTTTCCTTAAAATTGATTGGTTGCAATAGAATTCCTCATTGGCCCCAGTTTCCTCAAAATTGATTGGTTGCCTCCTTGGCCCCAGTTTCCTCAAAATTGATTTCAAAATTGATTGGTTGCAATGGAATTCCTCCTTGGCCCCAGTTTCCTCAAAATTGATTGGTTGCAATGGAATATGGAATTCCTCCTTGGCCCCAGTTTCCTCAAAATTGATTGGTTGCAATGGAATTTCCTCCTTGGCCCCAGTTTCCTCAAAATTGATTGGTTGCAATGGAATTCCTCATTGGCCCCAGTTTCCTCAAAATTGATTGGTTGCAATGGAATTCCTCCTTGGCCCCAGTTTACTCAAAATTGATTGGTTGCAATGGAATTCCTCCTTGGCCCCAGTTTCCTCAAAATTGATTGGTTGCATTGGAATTCCTCATTGGCCCCAGTTTTCAAAATTGATTGGTTCAAAAATTGATTGGTGGCAATGGAATTCCTCATTGGCCCCAGTTTCCTCAAAATTGATTGGGGGCAATTTCTCTTGGCCCCAGTTTTCTCAACATATTCTCAGAATTATAGGGAAAAGAAGTACTTAAATGATGAAAGTATCAATACAGCAGTGCTGTTCAGAAGATATATATATGCTGGCAACATATTTTGTACCTCCATAACATTGGGATATGTCTCCTTCTTATAGTGTTAAAAAGTTGTACTTCTCCAGTTGCATTTTTCAGAGGCAGTCTCATCTTGTCCATAGATTCTTAACAATTCTTGCTTACGAGATATCCTCCACAGCTGTTGCAGACATGGTCCTTATCACTTCCGTTAATGGGGAGTATTCAGGAGTTTTTGTTATCATCCAGGAGGGATGGGTAATATTTAATCATGCTTGATCATTGAGGGTTTGGTAGGACTTTTACTCAATGATTACTGGCACAACTCAACCTTCCTATTATAATTATTTTATTACAATCAGCTGGTTTTTTTTTCATTCACCACCATGTGGAGCACTGCCGATAATGGATCTATTCATTGTATATATATATATATATATATATATATATATATATATATATATATATATATATATATATATATATATATATATATATATATATATATAT
>SEYY01020191.1:155000-167500 GCA_009176605.1 Armadillidium nasatum
TATATAATTTGCAAAATTATATTATAATCATATATTTAATATTACTTTAAATGTTTTATTTTATACTATTAATAATTAATTTAGTAGGATGTAGTAACTTCAATTTAACATTGTTTTAAAAAAAAATTTTTTTTTTTTTATATATATATATATATATATATATATATATATATATATATATATATATATATATATATATATATATATATATATATATATATATATATATATATATATATATATATATATATTATATATAACTTTCGCTTTACCATGGTTTTTTTTTTCCTAATTTTCCTTATTTTTTTTCCTAATTTTTTTTTTTTTTTTTTTTTTTTTAATACCTTATTTATTATTATTATTTTTTATTGTATTTTGTCGTAACTTTTATCTTTATTTTGCTGACGTTGGGTTTTTACATAGCACGAAAGATCCGGAATACATAATTAAATAATCTAGAAATTATAATTCAGTATTCTTTTCTTTTTAAAAAAATTTTTTTTTTTTTTTTTTATATATATATATATATATATATATATATATATATATATATATATATATATATATATATATATATATATATATATATATATATATATATATATATATATATATATATATATATATATATATATATATATATTAATATATATATATATATATATATATATATATATATATATATATATATATATATATATATATATATATATATATATATATATATATATATATATATATATATATATATATATATATATATATATATATATATATATATATATATATATATATATATATATATATATATATATATATATATATATATATATATATATATATATATATATATATATATATATATATATATATATATATATATATATATTATATATATATATATATATATATATATATATATATCTAAAGTTTTCGAATCTATCCTTAACAAGAAAATTTGGAAACATCTCAGTTCTTGTAATCCTATCTTTGATCGCCAGAATGGCTTTCATAAGATACGCTCTCCTGGTGTTCTTCTTTCCTTCTGTCTGACTCTTGGTCCTCTACTCTTTAGCATTTCGGTGAATCTTTTGTTGTTTCGCTGTACATATCGAAAACTTTCGATAGCGTCTGGAACAAAGCTTTGATTTCCAAACTTCCCTCTTTCGGAATCTATCCTTCTCTCTGATTTCCTTTCTGGTCATTTTATAGCAGCTGTTGTAGCGGCCACCGATCATCCTATAAATTTATTAATAGTGGTGTTCCTCAAGGATCTGTTCTATCCCAACACTTTTCTGCTTTTCATTAATGACCTTCTCTCTATTACTTCATCTCCTATCCACACCTATGCTGTTGACTCGACCCTTCATTACTCATTTCATTTTGAAAGGCGCCCCCAAACAACAGTTAATAGACGCAAGGAGGGTGGCCTTGGGGCAACTAACCTCTGATCTATCTCGCATTTCAAATTGGGGCAGAGAAAACAAGGTCTTTTTCAATGCCTCAAAAACTCAATTCCTCCATCTCTCTACTTGACACAATCTTCCACACAACTATTGTATCTTCTTCGAAAACACACAACTCAAACCTTCATCTCTCCTTAATATTCTTGGTGTTTCTTTTTCTCGTAATCTTTCTTGGAAAGATCACATTACCTCTCTTTCTAAACAAGATTTTAAGAGGTTGAGTGTTCTGAGGCACATTCAGCATTTCTTAACTCCATTCTAGTTGCTTTCTCTGTATAGGGGTGTTGTTCGCCCCTATTGTATGAAGTACGCCTCACACATCTGGGGTGGTTCCACTCATACAGCTCTCCTGGTAAAGGTGGAGTCTAGAGCTTTTCGCCTTATAAATTCTCCTGCTCTCACTAACTCTCTCCAATCTCTTTCTGACCGTCGAATTGTTGCGTCAGTATCTCTATACTATAGCTTTTACAACGGACATTGCTTTTCTGAACTCTCTCGTCGCATACTCCCTCCATTGAGAAGGGCTCGTGAGAATCGTCTTTCTACACAGTCTCATCCTTTCTCTATCCAACTCTCTGACCCCAGACTTAACAGCTATGCTCAATCTTACATGTAATCTACTCGTAATTATATATATATATATTATATATATATATATATATATATATATATATATATATATATATATATATATATATATATATATATATATATATATATATATATATATATATATATATATATATATATATATATATATATATATATATATATATATATATATATATATATATATATATATATATATATATATATATATATATATATATATATATATATATATATATATATATATATATATATATATATATATATATATATATATATATATATATATATATATATATATATATATATATATATATCTTAAATTTTTAAGGTAAATGATAATTTTATTTGGTTTTTGCATTTGCATTACAGCTGTTTTAAGACTTCTAAGTGAGTAAAAACTCTTTAACTTGAATTCAAGAAAAAAGAAGATGAAGTAAAGAAGAACTCTTGAAAAGATAGAAAACTCCTAACTCTTTTAAAGAAAAAAGCAAAAAAAAAAAAAAACTTTTTTTTTTTTTTTTTTTTTTTTTTTTTTTTTACAAATGCTGATCGTAAACTTTGTTCTAAAATGTTTAACGTAATGCAGATAGATAAAATACATGCCTACATACTGCGGATAGCAAAAAAATACATTACACATGCATTACATTCAAGTTTTTTTTTTTAATTCAGGTTATTTTTGAAATTTTTAAAAATTTTAATTATCTTCTATTATTTTTATATATTCAATTCTTTTTGGAAATTTCAAACGAATTCTAAATTTATAAATAACTGGTTTTATATTTCTTTTTTAATTTTTTTATTTTTTATGAATAAGTACTAAAAAAAAAAAAAAAAAAAAGGGAATTTAAGAAATTTAAATAAAAATAAAAATATAATTTTTAGAAAGTAATGAAAATTGATGTTTTTTTTTTTAAATATTCAAACCTTAAATTAACTTCTAAACCTAATATGTGCTAAGATACCAATCGTTTCCAAGATCTCTTACAAACGTACAAGCACACACTCGCATACACATACATATATATATAATATATATATATATATATATATATATATATATATATATATATATATATATATATATATATATATATATATATATATATATATATATATATATATATATATATATATATATATATATATATATATATATATATATATATATATATATATATATATATATATATATAATATATATATATATATATATATATATATATATATATATATATATATATATATATATATATATATATATATATATATATATATATATATATATATATATATATATATATATATATATATATATATATATATATATATATATATATATATATATATATATATATATATATATATATATATATATATATATATATATATATATATATATATATATAACTTTTAAAGTCTGCTATACCATAATTCGAAACCAGACCTCTTGACCTTCACGTCAAGACAGTACAAATGGAAATTGCGCTTGGAAAACTCATTAAAAACTGTTCATGCAGAAACCCTAAATGAACTACCCTGACTGTATTCTAACACAGGGCAAAAGGGTCAAGTTCTATCCTCTCCTCTTACCGACTGTTATATAAAGAAACATTTAAAACTACTCCATCTCTCGTGGAATTAAAATATATTGAACCTTTAAAGTCTTTCTATAGCAGGATTCGAACCCAGGCCTTATGGATGATAAACAAGAGTATTACCTCCCAGCTAATCCTGGTAAAGCAGACTTTTAATGTTGAATATATTTTAACTCCACGGTCGATGTAGTGGTTTTGAATGTTTATATATATATATATATATATATATATATATATATATATATATATATATATATATATATATATATATATATATATATATATATATATATATATATATATATATATATATTTATACTTACACCATATCCCGCAAGATGAAGGGTGTAGTCGGCTTCAGAAACTTCATATTCCTGCAGCCGTACTTGGAAGAAAAAAAAAACTGGTTTAAAGGTTCTCAGCCTCTAGAACCAGGCGAAGAATTATTCCTCATTTGTCATATATATATATATATATATATATATATATATATATATATATATATATATATATATATATATATATATATATATATATATATATATACATATATATATATATATATATATATATATATATATATATATATATATATATATATATATATATATATATATAATATATATATATATATATATATATATATGAATTTATACCTGTATAAAACTAACAAGAAATGAAATTAGAATTATGTACTAAATACCTTAAGGATTAGAAGCATTAAATAATAAATAAATAAAAAAAATAAAATAATAAATAAAATAAAAATAATTTTTAAATGTTCAAAAATTGTTTTTATTAATTTTTATTAATGAAAAATTCCATGATAAAAGACACATTTTATACTACAATTAAAAACCATTTAAAATATATTAAGATAATCGATATTTAAAAGTCTTCATATTTCACCAAAAAAAAAAAAAAAAAAAAAAAAAAAAAAAAAAAAAAAAAAATTAATTCGAGTTTTACTCTTCTTAAATTTCCTTTCTATTTCGTTGCCAAGAATCTGGAAGACCAAACAAAGGAGAATAGATAATAACTTCTCAAAAGTTTAAAAGTGCTTTTAAAAATGTCTTTCTTTTATAAAGTTTTAAACTTTCCTCACTAGTCTGTTATTACATCTAGAGAGTTATTAATATCTTAACCCACCCATTCATACACACACAAGCATATATATATATATATATATATATATATATATATATATATATATATATATATATATATATATATATATATATATATATATATATATATATATATATATATATATATATATATATATATATATATATATATATATATATATATATATATATATATATATATATATATATATATATATATATATATATATATATATATATATATATATATATATATATATATATATATATATATATATATATATATATATATATATATATATATATATATATATATATATATATATATATATATATATATATATATATATATATATATATATATATATATATATATATATATATATATATATATATATATATATATATATATATATATATATATATATATATATATATATATATATATATATATATATATATATATATATATATATTATATATATATATATATATATATATATATATATATATATATATATATATATATATATATATATATATATATATATATATATATATATATATATATATATATATATATATATATATATATATATATATATATATATATTTATCTATATATATATGTATATATTGTTTCCTGTCATTATTCAACATATGTAGACTGACACCGTTTATCCCTTAAAACTATTAATAGTGATATTCCTCAGGGTTCTCTCACATCCCCTTCTCTTTTTTTACAATTCAAAAATAACGTACTCTCTGTTACATAATCACCTATCCACTACTCTACCGAAGATTTCATTCTTCAGTATTCCTTTAATTTTTAAAACGTTACATACATCCGACAGCAATTAACTCGTGCTAGGAGAATCACATTGAAGGAACTAATCTATGATCCTTTTCTAATTTTTAATTTTAGCAGATAAGATATGATTCTTTTCAATGCCTCTAAAACTCAATTTCTTCATAAATTTTCTCGACATAATCTTCCACACAAATATAATATCTTTTACAACACAAAGCTCAAACTTATTTCTGTCCTTAATATCTTTTTTGTATTCTTTTCTTCGTAATCTTTCTTGGAAGGGTCGAATTATTTGCCTATCTAGTTTCTAAGAGGCTGGATGTTCTGAGGAGTTTAAGGAAACTCTTCACTCCACTCCTGTTGCTTGCTCTTTGTTTGAACGTCGTCTTCATATGTATGAAGCATGCTTCACACATTTGGGGTGGTTCCATGCACTAACACAGTTCTCCTTTTAAAGGTGGAGTCTAAGGCTTTTCGTCTTATCAACTTTTTCACTTTCACTAACTCTCTTACGGTTCTTTCTCTATGTCAAACCAATATCGGTATCACAGAATTGCTTTTCTGAACTCTCTTGTCACATTCTCCTCCTGTGAGAAGTGGAAGTGCGACACGCTTTTCTGCAAAATTTCATACTTTTTCTGTTACAACTCTCTGACTGCAGACGTAACCGCTATGCTCAATCTTTTATACTCTTCACTGGTAAAGTGTGGAACACTCTCTTACTCTATTTTTTCATTAACTTCTTTGACTTGCAAATTTTTCACTTTTAAAAGCACTGTATCGGGATATGTCAACTTTAAATATAATCTGAATATAAATAACTTTAATTAATAAATGAATATGCAGTAGAAAATAGTTGAGAAATATTGTCAAACTATTTATAAGTTTAGAAGTAGAAAAAAAATTGATCTCATTTAACAATGAAAAAGATAAACTCTGAAGTAAATTTCAAAATAAAATGATTGGAAATGAAAACAAAATAAGAAATGATAACAGAAAAATTGTTTTCCTACCATTGCATTTGAATGTAATCTTTAAAAATTGGAACATTAATCGCCATATTTTACACAAAGGTTCTTGGAATGACTTTTAATATCACTACCTTTGCAGAAGAGAAGAGTTAGAGAAGAGAAGAGAAGAGATATTGACATTATCCTCTTCATCATTTTTTTATTCTTCTTTTTAGAGAAGAGCTTTTGAAATTGCGATACTGAAATTTCTGCTTTCATGCTTGAAAAAGAATAAAAAATTTAAAATTTAAAAGGAGAAAAAAAAATCGAAGAAAAAATTTTCAGACAGTCGGAAAAAAAAAATATTTTTCAATAGTTTTGAAGATACTTAGTGAATAGCAATAAATTTAAATAGCTTAAAACAATACAAGAAGAAAGTTCAATAGACAAAATTTATTTAAATATTTAATTATTTAATTTTTTTAAATTATTATTATTATTATTATTATTATTATTATTATTATTATTATTATTATTATTATTATTATTATTATTATTATTATTATTTTTTTTATTTTTTTATTTTTTTTATTATTATTTTTATTATTTATTATTATTATATATTATTATTAATAATTAATAATAAAAAAATAAAAAAAAATTTTATTAAATAATTATTAATAATTATAAAAATAATAAAAAATATAAATTTTTTTTTTTTTTTTTTTTTTTTTTTTTTTTTTTTTTTTATTTTTTTTTTTTTTTTATTTTTATTATTTATTATTATTATAATTATTATTATTATTATTATTATTATTATTATTATTATTATTATTATTATTATTATTATATTATTATTATTATTATTATTATTATTTTTATTATTATTATTATTATTATTATTATTATTATTATTATTATTATTATTATTATTATTATTATTATTATTTATTATTATTATTATTATTATTATTATTATTATTATTATTATTATTATTATTATTATTATTATATTATTATTATTATTATTATTATTATTATTATTATTATTATTATTATTTATTATTATTATTATTATTATTATTATTAATATTAAAAATAATCTAAAAATTATAATATATAATATAATATATATATATATATATATATATATATTATATATATATATATATATATTATATATATTTATATATATATATATATATATATATATATATATATATATATATATATATATATATATATACTAATTAAAAATGAGAAGCTAATTTTCTTTTCTTAATGAATCATTTTAATGTTTTTTAATCAGAAAAAAAATTGAATCACTGATTCCATTCTTGTTTGCTGAAGCTTATAAATAATCATGTACGTTATTTCGTGTACGCGTATGTGCGTGTAAGTGAGTGTAAATAATGCATTTAGAAAAAGTAAATATTTGCTTTTACTTAGCATGAATGAATGTCTCTTAATTGCTTGCACAGTAGCATCATGTCTTTTATGTATGTTTTATATATATATATATATATATATATATATATATATATATATATATATATATATATATATATATATATATATATATATATATATATATATATATATATATATATATATATATATATATATATATATATATATATATATATATATATATATATATATATATATATATATATATATATATATATATATATATATATATATATATATATATATATATATATATATATATATATATATATATATATATATATATATATATATATATATATATATATATATATATATATATATATATATATATATATATATATATATATATATATATATATATATATATATATATATATATATATATATATATATATATATATATATATATACTATATATATATATATATATATATATATATATATATATATATATATATATATATATATATATATATATATATATATATATATATATATATATATATATATATATATATATATATATATATATATATATATATATATATATATATATATATATATATATATATATATCGGACCCTTAAATCTCCTTTCTTGTTTTGATATATTGCTTTCAGTTTGGCGTTTCAATTCTTCTGTAATACTCGTCAAATGAAGAGGACAAAGGAGAGGAATCACATTTTAAAAGATTTCACAGTGATTTATATGACTTAAAGGGAATATTCTATGCCATTAAGTAAATATATCACTCTATATATATATATATATATATATATATATATATATATATATATATATATATATATATATATATATATATATATATATATATATATATATATATATATATATATATATATATATATATATATATATATATATATATATATATATATATATATATATATATATATATATATATATATATATATATATATATATATATATATATATATATATATATATATATATATATATATATATATATATATATATATATATATATATATATATATATATATATATATATATATATATATATATATATATATATATATATATATATATATATATATATATATATATATATATATGTGTGTGTGTGTGTGTGTGTATATTTTTGTGTATGTGTGTGTGTAAAGGCGTACAATCTTAATGTTATCGCAATCCTTTTTTCAAAAAATGTTTCTTAGCTTGCATCCCATCTTTGTAAACTATTTAGTGTTTTCCTTTTTCACTTTGGCCTTCTCTTCCTGCTAGGAAAGTAAGCATATTCAGCCTGTTTCAAAGAAAAAGGGTAGAGATATCAACCTAATATCAATTTCCACCAGAGTGAGGGAGAAAATCGGAAATCTAGTCAAATTAAAGGCCAACATATCTCGATACACGGTATTTATATATATATATATATATATATATATATATATATATATATATATATATATATATATATATATATATATATATATATATATATATATATATATATATATATATATATATATATATATATATATATATATATATATATATATATATATATATATATATATATATATATATATATATATATATATATATATATATATATATATATATATATATATATATATATATATATATATATATATATATATATATATATATATATATATATATATATATATATAAGTGTATATGTGTATACGTGTGTGTGTTGTGTTTATGATTGTGCGTGTGTCTCTGTATATGTATGTGTTGTTTGAAATTTTACCTTTTCCTTTTATTCTTGTTTGAATTAAAATTTTTATTTGCTATTCCTTAATGAAATTATTCGCCAACGAAAATTAACTTGATTAGAGTTCGTTAAAAGCTCATTTAATAAACCGACTTTTGTAGTTCACAATTTTATACCTTTCGACCTTATACGATGAACTAATCAATTAGATAATATAGAATATATATAGAATTGGAATAGAATATTAAATATATATAGAATAAGATAATATATATATATATATATATATATATATATATATATATATATATATATATATATATATATATATATATATATATATATATATATATATATATATATATATATATATATATATATATATATATATATCATTTAGGAAATGTACAGGAGACTTTTCCACTGAACCACTTCGCCTCCCGAAGACATCATAGATCAGTTTTGAAACTCTTAGTTCAAATCACTGTGGGAACACGGTACTCATTATATATGATCCATAAAACAGTGCCTGAAACCCCTATAGGGGTCACAAGTCATTCTATTGAAGCGCTTCTCGGTTACAAAAGCAATTGACCAGGATTACACAGCGCCATCATAGGCACAGCAAATTAGGAAATAATTTAGACAAAGATAAATTTGGTCTGGGCCAGAAAGTGAATCGTTAGACAACTCGATAGTATACTTTCTCACCGAGATATTCCGCTTCTCTAATTTTGCTTTACTCTGGAAGGTTGTTCTATAATCCAAAACCACTACAGCAGAATGCTATGTGGCCTCAGTAGAGACAGTCACCGTTTATCCTTTAAATCTATAAATAATGGTGTTGCTGAAAATTCTGTTCGATTCCTAACCCTTTTCCCATTTTTCATCAATGATCCTTTCTCAATCACCTATACACTCCTATGACTATTAGTCTTCTTTTCATTACTCCTTTCGTTATGCATCACTTAATAGACGCTATATATATATATATATATATATATATATATATATATATATATATATATATATATATATATATATATATATATATATATATATATAATAATATAAATAATATAATAATATATTGAAAAAGTAAATATATATGTATAAGTGTATGTGTGTGTGTTGGAATGACTAACCCATAAAAGAGAAATATCGCTCCTTTCCAAATGATTTAAAATCCAATTAATTCGTCTAGTCTGCTAGACAATCTTCCAAAGAAACTATAATATCTTCGAAAACACACAATTCAAAACTTAATATTCTTGGTGTTTGATCTTTCTATTTCTTGTAATCATCCTTTTAATGATCACATTACCCCTCTTTCCAAACAAGCTTCTAAGAGGTTGGGTTTACTGAAAATTCTTCATGTCACTCCAGTTGCCTGTTCTTTATAGGAATGTCACTCATTCCAATTTGATACGTGTCTCACGCATCTTTAGTGGTTGTACTGATAAGTGGTTCTACTTGATAAGGTAGATTTTTATCATTTTTCTCATTATTAGTAACTATCTCCAATCTTTTTCTCTCCTTTGTAATATCTTTATTAAAACGAACACTGCTCATCTGAACTCTCAAGTTGCATACCTTTTCTATTGAGAAAACATAGAACTATACACCTTTCTACACATTTTAATCCATTCTCTGTTCAGCTCTCTGACCTCTGCTAATAAAATCTGAACAAACACAGTTTATCATTTTTTCCACTTCTAATGACTTGCACTCTTTAAAAACCTGTGCATCTGGATATATATATATATATATATATATATATATATATATATATATATATATATATATATATATATATATATATATATATATATATATATATATATATATATATATATATATATATATATATATATATATATATATATTAATATATATATTATATATATATATATATATATATATATATATATATATATATATATATATATATATATATATATATATATATATATATATATATATATATATATATATATGTGTGTGTGTGTGTGTGTGTGTGTGTGTGTGTGTATGTGTGTGTGTATGTGTGCTTGAGAACTAAGGAACAAATTAAAAAACTGCATAATATTTAATTAACTGATAAAAACCAATAACAATTTAAAAACAATTATATGAAATTTTATTTGAAAAAATTTCAAATTTGTTTTCCTTTTAATTACAAAGTAGATAATTAAAGGGACAATTAAATGGAAAAAAAATCATTTTTTTAAAAAATAAAAAAAAAAAAAGGAAAATAAAAAAAATAATAGAAAACATAATACTTCTGCTATTATCCCCACTACTACTACTACTACTACTACTACTACTACTACTAATAATAATAATAATAATAATAATAATAATAATAATAATAATAATAATAATAATAACTAGAAATAAGAGGTTGATCAGATGTCAGTTCTGGAAAGGAAAAAAACCTAAAGGTTTAAGGGATTAACAGTGGCCATTTATGGCAGTTGTTAGAGAACGATCGGATAGGAAATCATATTCAAGGGAATTGAATAAAAAGGGGTGAAATATAGAAACCGAAAGGGTGAAGTTTAGAATTTAATGATTATTAAACTTTCTTAATCATCATATGATGGAAAGAAATAAAAATTGCTAAAAATCAATTAAAATCATAAACCCAACATTAAAATGAAATTTTAAATTATTTACTTGACATAAATATCATATGAAGTACTTTTTAGAGAAGTATTTTTAATATTTTTATTTTATTTTA
>SEYY01020191.1:172500-175000 GCA_009176605.1 Armadillidium nasatum
ATAATAATAATAATAATAATAATAATAATAATTAATAAAAATAAAATTATAATATAATCACAATAGTAACAGTGAATATTACAATAACAAAAATATTAATAAACAATAATAATGATAATAATAACCACAATAAAAATAGTGAATATTACAATTATAAAAATAATAATAATAATAATGATAATAATAATGAAAATAATAATAATGAATATTACAATGATAAAAATAATGATATATAATAATAATAATAATAATAATAATAATAATAATAATAATAATAATAATAATAATAATAATAATAATATATATAAATAATAAAAATATATAATATATAATAATAATAATAATAATAATAATAATAATAATAATAATAATAATAATAATAATAATAATAATAATAATAATAATAATAATAATAATAATAATAATAATAATAATAATAATAATAATAATAATAATAATAATAATAATAATAATAATAATAATAATAATAATAATAATAATAATAATAATAATAATAATAATAATAAATCATTTATAGTTACCCTGAAAGCAAGATGATTTTAATAATAATCTTGTTTTCAGAGATAAGTTACATTTTGGCTTCAGAATCACGTCTCTTTAAGAGGCTTTAATCCCTCTCTCTCTCTTTCTGTCTCGTTCAAGTCTCTTCATTTCACAATAACTTATTATATATATATATTTTTTTATATAACATTATACTATTATATTCCAGAAATATATTTTTTTGTTAAATAAGAAATTAAAAATATATTTTATTTTTTATATATTTATTTTATTTTTATTTTAAATTTTGTAACTTTTTCTTTTCTTTTCTCAAAAAGCTTTCTTCAGAGAATATATAACAGACTTTTCAAAAAGACTTTTAATATATGACTTAACAGACAAGTCAGACACAAGTCAAACTTACTCTATTTTGTGGACTGTAATATTTAATGTAAATTTATAGTAATTCATTTTATTTCTTAAAATTACCACTCACTTTTTCTATTTTTGAATTACATTTAATAAAATATAATATCTTCTATACCCTTTTTTCTTTCTACAAAAAAGATAAGGTACTAATACCTTGAATAGGGCTTTGCCCGTGAGATGTGATGATATGTATAAATAAATTTTTTTCCTATTATGTATATATTAAATATAATTTAAATATATGAAACAAACCACAAAAAATTCAGTGGAAAGGAAAAGCAAGTGTTTAATGTGATGAAAATTTCCATTAAAAAAATCGCTCTACATGGGTATTGCCCTATTCGAGAACGGGAGCTTCCTAATAAGTTCCCACCTTGGGTATGCATAAAGGATGGGATCAGAATATTCAAGCACCTAGTTAATCACCACAATTTTATCACAATAGTTTCAAAATCCATAAAAAGAACAAACACTCAATCTAAATACAGTCAAACCTAAATACTTTTCGGTAGAAAACTCTTAAAGTAAGTCTACTCTGATTGGTGGTTTGGCAATAATTTAAATATAATATTATAATAATTACAATCTACGATTTTGAATATAGCAAAAAAGAGAAAATTTGAGAGTGAAGTCTGGATAAAAGTTTGTGCTAACAAGAAATGCCAAAAAAATTAATGATCACTTTGAAAACGAATTTTTTCAATTTATTTTCTTATGAGAGAAATAAAGCAACTTTCTTATAAGTAATATGATTTTGAGGCAAAAAATTTCGTTGCGAAATTATTGTTGTTTTGTTGTGACATTATTTTGCATTGTACCTTATATATATATATATATATATATATATATATATATATATATATATATATATATATATATATATATATATATATATATATATATATATATATATATATATATAAATATTATATATATATATATATATAATATATATATATATATATATATATATATATAATATATATATATATATATATATATATATATATATATATATATATATATATATATATATATATATATATATATATATATATATATATATATATATATATATATATATATATATATATATATATATATATATATATATATATATATATATATATATATATATATATATATATATTATATATATATATTATTATATATATATATATATATATATATATATATATATATATATATATATATATATATATATATATATATATATATATATATTATATATATATCCATCACATCCATTTAATGGTAATTACAAAGGGGAAAATACAAACTTCTGTTGTGACGTAGATCAAAGAATTCTTCGCTATTTTTCTTTTTTATAATTTTGGAGGAGAAACGAAATTGTTTAGTTTAAATATTAACCTTGAAAGAATTTTAATTATATAACATTAATGGATAGGCAAAACCTTCTTAGATTATGATGCCTCAATTACTCTCATAATGAAATTGTTTGAATATATATATATATATATATATATATATATATATATATATATATATATATATATATATATATATATATATATATATATATATC
>SEYY01020191.1:182500-185000 GCA_009176605.1 Armadillidium nasatum
TAATAATGATTGTTAATGAAAATACAAATGGTAATAGTAGCAGTAATAAGGCTTATAGTATTGATTGCAAAACTAACTTCAATTACATCAACAATTTAAGAATAAAATAAAAATATCAATATTTAAAGTAAAGAAAATAATAATAATAATTTTAATAGTAATAGTAATAATAATACAATATTAATAATATCTAGTAAAAATAATAATAATAATATAAATAATAAAAACAGTAATAGTAATAATAATAATAATAATAATAATAATAATAATAATAATAATAATAATAATAATAATAATAATAATAATAATAATAATAATAATAATAATAATAATAATAATAATAAAAATAATAATTAATAGCTGTATCAAATTACAACTTAATGATTGTAAAAATATGTGTTGCTTTGTTCCAGGTTAATAAATAGTCCAAAGTAATAATCACATTGTTTTCTTTAAGGCATATCCTTCTGGTTAACCACTGTATGTGTGTATTTGGAGTTACCACTTTCTCTAGAATTTATTTTAGAGTTTGAGACCAGATGTAAAAAAAGATGAAGGAAGAAAGTTTTCACGAAGATGGAAAAGAGGAATAAAAATGGAAAGTGAATGGTTGAAGAAGTAGTAATATTTTTGGTTATAATAATAATAATAATAATAATAATAATAATAATAATAATAATAATAATAATAATTATAATAATAATAATAATAATAATAATAATAGATAATAATAATATATAAATAATAATAATAATAATAATAATAATAATAATAATAATAATAATAATAATAATAATGATAATAATAATATTATTATTATTATTATTATTATTAATTATTTTAATTATTAATTTAATTAAATTATTCACATTACATTTCATATGATCCTTTCTTATTTGAAATAATAATTATAAAAATAACAATAATGATAGTAATAATAATGAGAATAATAATATGAGTAATAATAGTAATGATAATAATAACAATAATAGTAATTAACAATAATTATAATAATAATGATAATAATAGTAATAATAATAATAATAATAATATCAACAATAAAAATAATAATAATAAATAATTATAATAAATAATAATAATAATAATAATAATAATAATAATAATAATAATAATATATAATAATAATAATAATAATAATAATAATAATAATAATAATAATAATAATAATAATAATAATAATAATAATAATAATATAATTATAAAATATATATAATATAATAAAATTCATAAATATATTATATATATATATATATATATATAATATATATATATATATATATATATATATATATATATATATATATATATATATATATATATATATATATATATATATATATATATATATATATATATATATATATATATATATATATATATATAATGTTTTTTTTTTTTTTTTTTTTTAAAGTTCTATTATTATTCTTTGAGAAAAGATATTGAAAAACAGACAACTCGCATCAACAACAGTAACAAAAAAAAAAAAAAAAGAGACAGATAGGCACAAAACAATAATTTAAAACGTGTTCATTGCACCTTAAACATATCTTTTTAAGTAAATCTTGCCTATCCTTATCTTGTAGAGCAGAATAAAATAAATAAATAAATTCTTCTCAAAATGTAAAATAATAAAATCAAGAAAAAAAAAAAAAAAAAAAAAAAAAGAAAGAAAGAAAGAGAAAAAAAGGTCTCATTTCTAATGAATAAAATTTGCAAAATAATGTGGATCTCCAAATTGGAAAAAGATTTGAATTTAGATATTTTACGCCTTCCATATAAGACTAGTTTATTAAACTCATTTTACAGAATTCCTGAAAAATAGACAGACAAATAAACATCTTTTCTTATTCATATTTGACAGACAGACCAATCAAAAATATGGCTTCTTATTGGCCAAAAAGGGGATAAAAATTTTTTTATAAAATTATAAGAATCATGATATAATAATTTTAATAATAATAATAATAATAATAATAATAATAATAATAATAATAATAATAATAATAATAATATAGCTGATTACTTATGAAAACGATGCAGCATCGACAATAGCAAACAGAAATAACGACATCAACTACAATAGCAATAACACTGATGACAACAAAAACATCAGCAGCAACAACAACAATAACAAAAAGATGAAAAAGGAACAAAGCTCAATAAATTATTCATATTACATTCCGTTTGGTCTTTTCTTATTTGAAATTTAATTAATATATTCAGGCCATTTGAAATATATTTTTTTTTCCTTTCATTTGATTTTCATTCCTTTTTTGGAAATGTCTTTCACTCTCATTCATGTCTTATCTTTTTCACACATCCTCTCTCTCTCTCTCTCTCTCTCTCTCTCTCTCTCTCTCTCTCTCTCTCTCTCTCTCTCTCTCTCTCTCTCCCTCTCTCTCTCTATCACCCTCATTATCTATTTCTCATTCTCTCATTTCCCATTTCGTCGTCTCATTTCCCCTTACTTTGCATTCTA
>SEYY01020191.1:190000-192500 GCA_009176605.1 Armadillidium nasatum
CTTCCCTTCTTGCTGGAAACGTGCGCTCATTCAGCCTGTGCCGAAGAAGGGGGACCCCTCTCAAGCCCTCTAACTATCGTCCAATTTCTTTAACCTCCGTTCTTTCTAAAGTTTTCGAATCTATCCTTAACAGGAAGATTTGGAAACATCTCAATTCTTCTAATCTTATCTCTGATCGCCAGTATGGCTTTCGTAAGAAACGCTCTACTGGTGATCTTCTTTCCCTTCTCTCTGACTCTTGGTCCTCCGCTCTTCGGCATTTCGGTGAATCTTTTGCTGTTGCGCTAGGACATATCGAAAGCTTTCGATAGAGTCTGGCACAAAGCTTTGATTTCCAAACTTCCCTCTTTCGGAATCTATCCTTCTCTCTGTGACCTTCTCTCAATTTCCTTTCCTTTCCGGTCGTTCTATAGCAGCTTTGTAGACGGCCACCGTTCTTCCTTTTAAATCTATGTTGGTGTTCCTCAACTATCTGTCCTATCCCCAACACTTTTTCTACTTTTCATTAATGATCTTCTCTCTGTTACTTCATCTCCTATCCACTCCTATGCTGATGACTCCACCCTTCATTACTCTTTTCAATTTGAAAGGCGCCCCTCTCAACAACAGTTACTAGACGCAAGGAGGGTTGCCTTGGAGCAACTGACCTCTGATCTATCTCGTATTTCAAATTGGGGCAGAGAAAACATGGTTGTTTTCAATGCCTCAAAAACTCAATTCCTCCATCTCTCCACTCGACACAATCTTCCACACAACTATGATATCTTTTTCGAAAACACTCAACTCAGACCTTCATCTGTTCTTAATATTCTCGGTGTTTCCTTTTCTCGTGATCTTTCTTGGAAAGATCACATTACTCTCTTTCTAAACAAGCTTCTAAGAGGTTGGGTGTTCTGAGGCGCCTTCAGTATTTCTTCACTCCACCCCAGTTGCTTGCTCTGTATAGGGGTGTTGTTCGCCCCTGTATGGAGTATGCTTCGCCATATCTGGGGTGGTTCCACACATACAGCTCTCCTAGAGAAGGTGGAGTCTAGGGCATTTCGTCTCATCAACTCTCCTGCTCTTACTAACTCTCTTCAATCTCTTTCTGCCCGTTCGAATTGTTGCGTCACTCTCTCTATACTATCGCTATTACAATGGACACACTGCTCTTCTGAACTCTCTCGTCGCATACCTCCTCCACTGAGAAGGGCTCGTGCGACTCGACTTTCTACACAGTCTCATCCTTTCTCTGTCCAACTCTCTGACCCCAGACTTAACCGCTATGCTCTGTCCTACATGTACTCTACTGGTAAAGTCTGGAACACACTCCCTTCTTCTATTTTTCCAACTTCCTATGACTTACACACCTTCAAACGTCGTGTATCGGGACATGTCGGCCTTTAGTTTGACCAGGCTTCCGTCTTTCCCCCAACTCTGGTGGAATTTTGGTAGGCCTCTGGCCTTTGCCCACCAGAGGTGATATAAAAAAAAAAAAAAAAAAAAAAAAATATATATATATATATATATATATATATATATATATATATATATATATATATATATATATATATATATATATATATATATATATATATATATATATATATATATATATATATATATATATATATATAATATATATATATATATATATATATATATATATATATATATAATATATATATATATATATATATATATATATATAATATAATAAAGTTGTAAAGAAAACCTTAATGATAATTTTAAGTAATGATTGCATTTGAAAGATAAATGATGAACAATGGATGAATTGATAATGTAAAAATTAGTAAATAAAAAAATTCATCATTAAAAATAAAAATAAAAAATCCTGTCTTTCAATTAGAGTAATTTTAATTTTAATTTATTTTATTTCATTTTCTCCTTATGGATAGCAAATACTAATTAATGAAAAATTAAAAAAAAAAGAAATTTAATAAAAAGACAAAAATTCGACAATAAAAATATATGGGTAAAAAAAAAATTAATAAATATAAGTTCGAATAAAACTTTAATTAAAAAATTTCTATATCTCGTTATATATATTATATATATATATATATATATATATATATATATATATATATATATATATATATATATATATATATATATATATATATATATATATATATATATATATATATATATATATATATATATATATATATATATATATATATATATATATATATATATATATATATATATATATATATATATATATATATATATATATATAATATGGTGCAATTATAATGATTTGAATTTTTATAATTCCATCAAATAGGAAAGAAAAGAAAACATCAGCAAATCCCCTTTTTATTATAAAAAAAAGAAACTAATTTGGTTAAAATACTTTTTTTTTAATTTCATTGACGGAATAAAACTTTCTGTAAACTTGAAGTCAAAATTTTCCCAAAAAAATAGGAAATAAATTTGAGCTGAGTTGGGTTGGAAGGAATGGGAATAAAACTGAAGTTGGTTGGGGGGGGAG
>SEYY01020192.1:0-17285 GCA_009176605.1 Armadillidium nasatum
AGGTCAAAAGCACTGAAATTTTAGGTTAAGAAAATTAGATGTAAGGTTTATTTAATTGTAAGGAAGGAGTAGAATAGCCAACATTCACTTAAATTAATGATTATATGCATTTTCTCTAAAAAAAAAATCAGAAAATTACAGTTTTGTATATTTAAAGTTTAAAAAAAGTACAAAAATTTAAGAAAAAAATTATTCTAATTCATAATAGTGATTTAACACGTTTACCTAGGTAAGACCCAAAGGTAAAGTTTGAAAAAATGTAAGATATAAAATTATCAATTTAACCTGTATTTATACATATCATTGTTATTTTATTGCTATGTATCAAACTTGTATCATTTAGCTGCATTATTTAAAAATTATTATTTTGTTTATACTTTCAGTCAATATGGCTAAAAGATCAGCTTCTGCAGTATTTGAATACTTTACAATGTTTCAGGATAGGCTCGAAATAGCTAAATGTAACATCTGCAGTCAGAAAATTAGAAGAGAACCTCCGGGTGCTACAAGTAAAAAAAATTTCAACCAAATCTTTTTGGAGTATCTAAAATCAAAACACAAAGATGAACATTCACTAGCAGAAAAGGAGCGGTCAAAAGAAACAGAAAAGAAAAAAATCTTAATTTTCTTATATTTTGTTTGAAATTTTTTTTTATTATTTGACTGATTGAGCTGAAATTTTCAAAGTATGTGAATTTTTTCACGAAGTTCTGAGTTGATTTCGAGCATTTTTTTGAGTCTATAACGGTTTGAAACTTATTTGGACCCAAAGTTGAAAAAAATGAATAACTGGGTCAAACCACTGGTCCACATGAGCTGAAAATTTAACTGAATACCTTTGCCCCAATTTCTTGCATTGGTGGGAATAGATTTTTGATATCACGTCTAGAAAAAAAGTTATAAGCACTTGAAAAAAAATTTGCAAAAATCGTACCCTTCTGGAGGAAAAAATTATTTAAAAAAAAAAACGCTACCTACTATTTTTTTTTATTTGTGAATATTGTTTAGAAGAGGAACAGGGCAACAATATTTATTTAGTGCATATTTAAATGCTCTTTGTTTGAAGCGAGATATAGCCTCTCAAACTTTGGGAATTTTTGAAATTTGGCCAAAAATGGACCTTTTTGAAGGCTATATCTCAAAACCAACGAATCTCATCGAATAAAGTACATAGAGGAATTTGTAGCCCCACCCCTCCTCTATACACACCAAAAATAGGAAATGTTATAGTTGTATTTTTTTAAAAAAGATTTTGTCTGAAAAGGTGGATTTTTTTAGTTCAAAAAAAGTTTTTTCTCTATAGTTGGTCAGTTTCTTGCTTATAACATTTTTTCTATAACTCTAGAAACAAAAGTCTATTAGAGACTTTTGTAGCCCATATAATTTTAAATAAATAGTCCAACTTTCAGCTCATTCTAAAAAGTGGTTTGGCACCGCCATTCTATTGAAAAAGGGTAAAATTTCCACAAAAAAAAAAAAAAAAAAAAAAAAAAAAAAAAAAAAAAAACGTTTAACCGTAATAGACTCGGAAAAACGCTAGAAATGGACTTTTCTTACTGGTAAAAAATCTAAATACACTCAAAGTTTCAGCAGAATCGGCTGAAAATTTAAAAAAAAATAAATTTTTTTTTGTATAATTTGCCATTTTAACCCCGGCCGGCAACCCCGGTTTTCCCTGATTTTTAGCCGGGGCCTCAGTAAAAATGGCCGGGATTGGCCGGGGCCGGGGCCCCGGTCGGTTCATATATATATATATATATATATATATATATATATATATATATATATATATATATATATATATATATATATATATATATATATATATATATATATATATATATATATATATATATATATATATATATATATATATATATATATATATATATATATATATATATATATATATATATATATATATATAATATATATATATATATATATAGAGATGGAGCGATATAAATTTTTTTACCGATACCGATACTAAGACTTTCAAAGTGACCGATACCTAAAAATATACTGATACCGATACCGATTCTGAAATTCTAGGATATATATATATATATATATATATATATATATATATATATATATATATATATATATATATATATATATATATATATATATATATATATATATATATATATATATATATGATCCCAGTAAGGGTCTAGGGTCTATCATCGGGGCCATCACTCGTCTCCATCTAGATGTCGTAAATAATTCCACCTTTCACCAACTGTTCCACCGTAGGCAGCTAATGTTGCCTCAGTGAATACACAACTGACTCCATCCATCTCTTCCTGGGTCTTCCTCTCAGTCTTCTTCCTCTTGGCGTCCACTCTCCCCTCCGGTATCCTCCACACGCGTCCCAACCATCTCAGTCTCGCTGCATTTATATTTTGATTATATAGTTCAACCCCTATACTTTCTCTAAATTTTTTTCTTCTTATCCTCTCCTTCCTTGTCCTTCCCACCATCAACCGACCGCAGCATCCTCATCTCTGCTGCTTGAATTCTGCTTTCTTCTCTTATTGTCGTACTCCAAGGCTCCTCCCCATATAACAAAATTGGGGTCACAGTACTTTCAAAAATTACTTTCATTACTCCTATATCCATTCTTCTGTCGGCCAAGATTGGGTACAGCCCCCCTCACCACACTTCCGTATTTCTCCATCCAGTTGGTGATTTCCAGCGCATTTCCTCATTCCATTGTGAATACTCCAACCCCCCCAAATTCTCACATCTCTCCATCATCCTGGCATCCTCACCTCCTTGCCAACCACCTTCAGCACAAACTGCTCTCCCTCCTCCTCTCTTCTAAATCAACAGTTCTCTTCTAAATCAACAGTTCTGTCTTTTCAACATTCATGCTCAATCCCGTCTCTTTAAGATTTTCAGCAAAACTACTTATCCCCTTTCTTAACTTCTCCCTATCTTGTCTCCAAATATATATATATATATATATATATATATATATATATATATATATATATATATATATATATATATATATATATATATATATATATATATATATATATATATATATATATATATATATTATGTCTCCTCTGGTGGGTAAAGACCAGAGGCCTGCTAATTTCCACCAGAGTTGGGGCAATACAGGTACCTAATCGTTAAAAGCTGACATGCCCCAATACACAGCGCTTGAAAGTGTGCAAGTCAAAAGAAGTTGGGAAAACAGATAAAAGAAGTATTCCACACTTTACCAGTAGAGTACGTATAAGATTGGGCATAGCTGTTCAGTCTGGGGTCAGACAGTTGGACAGATAAATCATAAGACTGTGTAGAAAGACGTGTTGCACGAACTCTTCTCAATGAAGGATAAATGCAACGGGAAAGATCAGCGATAGTATAGAGTGAGTGACGCAACAGTTTCACGGCAGAAAGAGATGAGAGAGAATTAGTGTTAAGGTTAAAAGCCATAGACTCCATCTTGTAAAGAAGAACTGCGCAAGTGGAACCACCCCAGATGAGAGAGGCGTACTCCATACAGGGTAGAACAACACCCCTATAAAGAGAAAGCAACTGGATTGACGCAAACAGAACACCCAACCTCTTAGAAGCTTGTTTAGAAAGAGAAGTAATGTGGTCCCTCCAAGAAAGATCACGAGAGAAAAAAAAACGAGAATATTAAGGACAGATGAAGGCTTGAGTTGTGTGTTTTCGGAGATGTTATAGTTGTGTGGAAAATAGTGTCGAGTAGAGATATGGAGGAACTGAGATTTTCACGCATTGAAAACAACTGTTTTCTCTGCCTCAATTTGAAATGTGAGAAAGATTAGAGGTCAGTTGCTCCAAGGCCACTATTCTAGCTGGGTGGGGCGCCTTTCAAACTGAAAGGAATAATAAGGATGGAGTCATAAGCATAGGAGTGGATAAGGTTATGAAGTAATTGAGAGAAGATCATTAATGAAGAGTAGAAAAAGTATTGTGAACAGGACAGATAACTGAGGGACACCAGTATTAATAGATTTAAAGGATGAACGGTGACCGTCTACAACAGCAGCTATAGAACGACCAGAAAGAAAATCAGAGAGAAGGATAGATTCCGAAAGAGGCTACAGGCACCTAACCTACAGGCATTTCGAAAGAAGTTGCTCTAAAGGAATTTAATCAAGCTTTCGAGCAGGTGACCTAAATGGATCACCAAGATTAAGTTTCTTTCGTTCTTTCATAGGTTAGAGAGGTGAGATGTAACTTGGTTGATAGGGAACTTTAAGTCATTCTTCATTAAAACATTCCAATTTTCTTCACAGTCCATTCTTTCATTGGCACGACATCATATTTACACTACTTACCGTTCTTAAAATTGGTCATTCAATATAACTGAGACCAACTTTCTTAAGGGGGTGTGAGCATGTGCACATTCATGTGCTCATTCTAATTAACTTCATTATTCTTCTCTTCCTTATAGCAATTGGGGAAGAAAGAAGAAGGTGTCATTGTCAGAAAAAGAATAGAGAATTGAATACATCTACAGACTATTAAAGATAAATACTTATAAAATTTTATTAATCTGTTTCTTTTTTTAGTAACTTTTGCTTTTTTTCTTTCTTAGGATAAAGGTACTTTATTCTTTATAAGTTGATAAAATAACTTTACAATATAAAAACTTTGTAAATTATATATATTAAATAGACTAAATAAAAAAAAAAAAAAAAAAAAAAAAAAAAAGAGTGTTGAAACCATCTCCAAATTGGTCAACACGTAAGTAACTTAACCAAAATAGTTTGTTCATATTAGTTTTGTTATAATTCCGAATTCTATAAGAAACATTTCTAAATTTTGTTTCCAACCTGGGAACTATAAGTTGTTTACCATTACCAACCTGGACCATCAAATTCTAACCTGAGATCAACATTTCTAATTTGAGAAGTACCCAGTATCAACTTTCCCAAACCTAGTCAACTGAACTTTTGTTCATTATAAAGTGACGATGGCTGGTTTCTTGGTTTGACAAATAGTCATTAAAGAACACACATTCCCGTCAGTTTCACTTCGACCTTACGCCCGAATCTGCATTGATTCTTCGTTTAAAGTTCCTTATTCTGTTCATACTTTGACAACATAACGTCATAAGTTAATCTTCATAATTAAAGTGCTCGTTTTTCATGGTTTTTCATTGGACCTCCAATTTTTGTTCTTGGTATTTATTATAAAGCTGCTATTAGTTGTTCCTTCTAGTGATCCCCTTTGCCCTTGAAAAGAATCTGAGTGTCTCTTTTCGATAAAGACGGATGAGCGTTACACAATGAAGAAGAGGACGGCACAACCACTCACCTTTAACGGACAATCTCAAAAGTGAGTCATTATAACGTTTACATTTATATTCATTAATTTACTTTTTCTCTTGCTGGGTTCAAATTCAAGGCCCAACCTTACAAAATATATATATATATATATATATATATATATATATATATATATATATATATATATATATATATATATATATATATATATATATATATATATATATATATATATATATATATATAAAGACTTTTTGGTATATTTATTATTATACTTTACATGAAAATCAATCCTCTTACCTTCAAATAATTCCCCCCTCCAGCCCCCATAAGCATTAACCCAAAGTAAATGGCCAAATACCCTGAACAATACCCAAGAGAACCAGAAGGTTATGTATTAGATTATTTTTCAGATGACTCTCTTGAAGATCAATTTTCAATAATTAAAATATTGACCACCCTTAAGCTATAAACTAGTCTTAAGGTATACTTATCTTTAGATTCTTAGTTTAGTTTTACAATCAACAATATTATAAACTTCACTTGCCAGAATTTATTAAAACCGACAATTAGTTTGTGAAAAGGTTTATCACTTTTTAAATCACTTAATAGAAGTGTTTTAACTTTAATTTTATTACAATAATTGTTATTTAACATAACAATAACTATTTTAACAATTGTCTTTTTACTTTAAACAACAGTTTTAATAATTAAGCTTTAATAATAATTAAGCTTTTTTAAATCACTTTTAACAATAGTAGTTTCATTAACATAAGTGGAAAACTACATGAAAACTTACATACTGTTTTCATACTGATTCGTCGTTCTAATTCTTTATATTATTTTTAATTTCTGCGCATGACATGACACGCACGTCACGTGGGCTAATATTTATGCTCCGTTTTAAAACGATATAATTTTATAACGGTATGCTTTTTAACAATAAAAATTTTATATTTTAACACACACAAAAACACGTAAATTAATATGTAAATTAACATGTAATAATTTTATTAAATTTAACTTTTAATTATTTAACAATTTTAATAATATATATATATATATATATATATATATATATATATATATATATATATATATATATATATATATATATATATATATATATATATATATATATATCAGGGTTGGCATTGATTAAATCAAATTGATTTAATCAGTTGATTAAATCAATTGATTTTTTTATGAAAAAATCATGATTTTTTTGATTTTTTTGATTTTTTTAAAAAATAATAAAACTTTTTTTTTTTTATTTGTTTTATTTTGTCATTTTTTTTGATACATAATGATATAACAGATATATTAGTTCCTTCTTACTGTGTTAAAAAACTTTAAAGTAGTTTATATATTAGAAATATAACTTCCTTAATATTTGGTTCAAGATTTCATGTAGGGTAATACAAGAATCTGATCTTCATTAATATAATTTATCCAATATAAAACTGTTAGAGTTTAGAATTCCTAATATATATTCAATCAAATCTTCAACAAAATTTTATTGAGCTTTAATCTAATGCAATTTGAGGTTATAGACAAAAGAGAAAACAGAAAAGACAATTCCTATTAATTTTCAACCATTTAAATTTTTATACAACATTATAAGAAGACAATATTCCTCTATATAAATTATAAAAGAAAGAAAATTTAAGCACTTTTGATGCATAATCATTAATCCATAAATTAAATACATAACTTGCAATATATATATATATATATATTATATATATATATATATATATATATATATATATATATATATATATATATATATATATATATATATATATATATATATATATATATATATATTATATATATATTAGCAAGTTATGTATTTAATTTATGGATTAATGATTATGCATCAAAAGTGCTTAAATTTTCTTTCTTTTATAATTTATATAGAGGAATATTGCTTTCTTATAATGTTGTATAAAAATTTAAATGGTTGAAAACTAAAAGGAATTGTCTTTTCTGTTTTCTCTTTTGTCTATAACCTCAAATTGCATTAGATTAAAGCTCAATAAAATTTTGTTGAAGATTTGATTGAATATATATTAGGAATTCTAAACTCTAACAGTTCTATATTGGATAAATTATATTAATGAAGATCAGATTCTTGTATTACCCTATATGAAATCTTGAACCAAATATTAAGGAAGTTATATTTCTAATATATAAACTACTTTAAAGTTTTTTAACACAGTAAGAAGGAACTAATATATCTGTTGTATCATTATGTATCAAAAAATATGACAAAATAAAAAAAATTAAAAAAAAAAGTTTTATTATTTTTTAAAAAAATCAAAAAAATCAAAAAAAAAAAAATCAAAAAAATCAAAAAATCATTGATTTTTTGATTTTTTTGATTTTTTTAAAAAAATCAAAAAAATCACCAACCCTGATATATATATATATATATATATATATATATATATATATATATATATATATATATATATATATATATATATATATATATATATATATATATATATATATATATATATATATATATATATATATATATATATATATATATATATATATATATATATATATATATATATATTTATTATACACCCCCTCCTTGAATAGGGCTTTGCCCGTGAGTGGTGGTGGTGATGTGTAAAAAAAAAAAAAAAAAAAAAAATATATATATATATATATGAGTATCTTCATCACTTAAAATCTGAAGGCCTCCGGCGACTGAGTTGAAGTTGCCAACTGAACTGGCGCACAGCATTCTTTTTTTCATTAATTTATGTAACGCTCGCTGCCTCTTGTTAAATTTACACTTTGGCGAACACAACCTCTTATCTTCATCCTATCTCTTTTTCGTAACTGAAACTCAGATACATGAGTTACCTGGCAACAAACCCTATCAGTTACCTTCTACTTTCTTTATTTAGTTTTCAGCCAAAGGTGGATGTTGCGCATATGTGAGCAACGATGTTGTCTGTTCTCGTATGTCTAATTTGGATTCTTCTGATTTTTCAACTTTATGACTTAAATTCTCTTGCAATTTTGCAACTTAATTCATATGTTCTGTCTATTTATCTTTTTATTCTACTGACTATCCAAAATTCTTCGGCTATCTAAACTCTAAAACTAAACACATTCTTTCTTCTTCTTCCTCTGAAATTATCATTTTAGGTGATTTCAACATTCACCACCGCCAATGGCTTTTATCTAATTCTCAAAATACAGCTTGTGAACAAGTTTATCATTTTTCCCATTCATAACAACCTTGAGCAGTTGATACAACTACCTAGTGTAACCTAGTGTATACCATCTCGTCTTGGTGTTGAATCCAACTACTTGATCTCTTTTATAATCTCATATCTTTCTCGTTACTATGTCAGTTAAACTCTTCCTCCTTTGGGATATCGGATTACCTTCTTATCTCCATATCTTGTTCTGTCTTCATGTCTCTTGCTAGATCTGCCCACGCTTTTGGTGAGATGTTTCTGGCACTTCAATGCTACTAACTGGTCTGACATGCGGTTTTAATTCCAGATTTCAAAGAGAATGATTACGGTTTCAGTTTGAGGGGTCCCTCGGAGTGCACTGAGCATATAACCACGGTCATTCACTCGGGGCATATTCTTTCCCTTCAAAAATCTTAACAAACCTTTGTTTAACTTTTCTTGTTTTCATGCTATTTGCTTAAGGAATGATGTCTTCAAACTCCACTTTGTAAAATTGAAGACTTTTTTTATTTAGAAAATGCACTAACCTTTCTGGTTCCTCTTCCTCATGTCCTTTCCAGCACTTTGCTAAAAATGTCAACTCTAACTTTGCTTTTTTCTTCTAGTATCTTCCGACAGCACAATTGTCATTTTGTCTTCTACTAAAGCTGAACTCATTCGCTCAAACCTTTGCCTCTAATTCCACCTTTGACGAATCCGAAGTCGTTCTCCCTACTCCAACTCTTTAAGTCTCATTTATGCCTAATAATGTTAATTTCATTTAAACAATTTATTTCTGTTTTCACTGAACTTAACACTAAGAAGGCATATGCTCCAGATAATATTTCTCCTGTGGTTCACAAAACTTGTAATTCTGAACTTGCATTCTGTCTTGGTAAACTATTTCTTATCTGCATTTCTACTTCTACCTTCCTTTCTTGTTGGAAACATGGGCTCGTTCAATCTGTGTCGAAAAAGGGGGAGAAATCAATTCTCAAACTACCTCAGTTCTTTCTAAAATTTTCGAATCTATCCTTAATAGGATTCCTCTAACCTTATTTCTGATCACAAGTATGGCTTTTTCCCTCCTTTCTCTAAAACTTTTGACCCAATGCTTCTCAGAATTTTGGTGATTTTATTTTTGCTGTGGCGCTAAACATATAGAAAGTTTTCCACAGAGTCTGGTACAAGGCTTTAATTTTCAAACTTCTCTCAGTATCATAGAACTATATGAAAACCATTGGTGGTAATAAAAGTTGAAATTACCTAAAATGATGATTTCAGAATAAGGAGAGGAAGAAATAGTGTTCTATTTTGGAGTCTAGGTAGACTGTTGATGCTCGACAAAGTGGAAATTAGACAAAATATCTTGAAGGTTGCAGATATTAATGAAAAACAAAAGACCGTGCACCAGGACAACCAGGCAGTAAAGTCTTGGCAGCACCATCTCCATCATCAGAGGCCGCCAACTCCCGAGTATGATGGGGTGAGGGGTGTGTGTGGGTCATTGTTTGGATACTACCACCTTGAAGAATTTATTAGGCAGCTTTATGTTTCGCCATTTACTTTTTTTTTGAAAAAGGTCTTTTTAAAAGAACGAGTATGAGCATGTAAATTTGTGGGGTACATGTGAAGAAGGGAAAGGGTAACAGAAGCATAGGCACACCAATATAAGTCGAAGATAAAAAAGAAACCCTCAGAGAAGGTGAAACGCAAAGTGGAAATAATCAAAGAGTAATGGAGCAAAATGGAATGGTTTAGCCCACACTATCACAGTGTTATGCACAGTGGGAGATACTTCCAACGTTTCGGAAGGCGCTAAGTTCTCTCCTATATATATATATATATATATATATATATATATATATATATATATATATATATATATATATATATATATATATATATATATATATATATATATATATATATATATATATATACTTAAGTTACTTGTAAACAACTATAAAACACTGAAAGGTAAAGTGTTAAAACTTAAACAAAACAATAAAAAAGAAAATTAACAAAGGAGGTTAAAAAGTCGACGTTCCAAAATCAATTCATGATTCATTTGTCAAGACGAATGAGAGGGAATTAAGGAAGATGCACAAAAAACAAATTATATATTTGCGCTGTCAGACATATGGATATATTTTATTAGGGTACACTTAAGAAAAATATTAGTAACATGAGAAAAATATTTGTAACATGGTCAATGAAAAAAAAGTGGAAATTTTGAAATTTAGTATATTCTATATACAATAAGATAAAAGATTCAATAAATTGGTTTTTTGATTTGAGGTAAAATAAAATGCAGAATTTTTCCAGTCAATTGTATGCTTCTTAGTAATATGAATAAATACTGCATTGCTAGAGTTGTATCTTTGGATATCCGATATATGCATATCAATACAAGAGTTTAAAATTTTCAGTGTTTCAACAAAAAATAAAAGCTCTTGGTAGTGGCACAAGGTGAAATGTTAGTTTTAAAATTGAGTCATGGAATGGGATATGAAAACTAGGATAAACATATGACATTGACATTGATTTTGTGCTTTATTATATTGTTTATTGATGAAATGTTGCGGATAGCGAAGTGATAAAAATTGATGAAAAACTTTAATTAATTCAAAATTATATAACAAAAAAGGTTCAAAAATTTTTATTGAACAGAAAAAATTAATTATAAATGATCCTCTGTTTACATAAAACAGATGATTGGAAAAGGCACGCAGAAATCTGCTGTATGATGCTGGATTATTATATATTTTATAAAGGATGCGATTGCATTGTTGTAAAATAAGTATAATGTAGAACCGAAATATTATTGTTATTTTGAATTTCAGTACTGAACTTAATTATTGGGGCAAGGTGGTCCACTTGTGTTAAAAATTGTAGGTACCACTGTTAATATTTCGTCTGCATAACAAAACCAGTGTAACTGAGCCCATATAAAAGTGTGGAAGGCAAGAGTCTTGCTATAATGAACTCAATGAATAAATTTGTAATTATTAGACTCAGACTGTTACCCATTTCGGTTCCGAGGTTCCAAAAATCTGCATATATGTTTTTGAAAGATGTTTTGCTGCATGTATATTTTTATTAAGTTGATTAAATTATTCAAAGGTGTTAGAAAAGTCAGTAAGTAATTAAAAAAAAAAAAAATATATATATATATATATATATATATATATATATATATATATATATATATATATATATATATATATATATATATATATATATATATATATATATATATATATATATATATATATATATATATATATAGGGATGGAGCGATACCAAAGTTTTTACCGATACCGATACCAAGACTTTCAAATTCACAGATACCGATACCGATACCTAAAAATTCACTGATACCAATACCAATTTTTAACTGTTATATATATATATATATATATATATATATATATATATATATATATATATATATATATATATATATATATATATATATATATATATATATATATATATATATATATATGACTCTAGGGGCTTATAGGTGGGGCCAGCACTCGTCTCCATCTAGATATGTCGGAAATAATTCCATCTTCCACAAACTGTTCCACCGTAGGCAGCTGATGTTGACTCAGTGAATCCCCAACTAAATCTATCTATCTCTCCTTCGTCTTCCTCTCGGTCTTCTTCTTGGCGTCCACTCTCATATATATATATTTATATATATATATTATATATATATATATATATATATATATATATATATATATATATATATATATATATATATATATATATATATATATATATATATATATATATATATATATATATATATATATATACCGGCGTAGCTCGGTGGTAGAGCCTTCTGTACATTGTCTAACGGAGACGCTGTTGTCAATGGGTTCGAATCCTTGCGTGCGGAAAATTTTTCTCTCTATTATATTGCTAAATTAGTCGCAACAGCTGTTGTGACCATGTTGGAGTTGCTTGACTTTGGTTGGTTACTCCTGCAACCCAGGAGCACCCAGAAGAATGCCATAGTAGCCCCAGTAGGGGTTCCAAGCACCCTCCTATGGATTTAATTAGGTACCGAGTTGCTACAGTGATTCGAAGCAGAAGTGCTTGAAAACTGTTCTACCATGCCTTCTTTTTTGGGGAGGCGGCGTAGCTCGGTGGTAGAGCCTTCTGTACATTGTCTAACGGAGAGGCTGTTGTCAATGGGTTCGAATCCTGGCGTGCGGAAAATTTTTCTCTGTCTTATATATATATATATATATATATATATATATATATATATATATATATATATATATATATATATATATATATATATATATATATATATATATATATATATATATATATATATACACCATCACTCACGGGCATAGCCTTTTTCAAGGAAAGAGCATAAAAAGAAACACCCAATCCCGAACCTAAAGTAGATCCCTCAGGTAGGCGAAGACAGAGGATTTTGAGTTTATATATATATATATATATATATATATATATATATATATATATATATATATATATATATATATATATATATATATATATATATATATATATATATATATATATATATATATATATATACACACAGCAGAAAAAACAGAAGATAGGGAGTTCTACAGAACAGAGGTGGTTGGAAAGGAGGAACCACAATGTAAAAAACCTCGAGTTCGCAATGCTAACTCAAAGTTCTTGTTCAAGCAAGGCACCCCTTGTGCTGCAATGGTGACGCAATGGTGGTGGAATGCGAGAGGCATAACTGAGTTGGAGGGGGTTGAAGGAGGAGGAGGAATAGTTCCGGAATCGTCTAAGGCACAGTTAGAGGCAAACGTTTCAGCAATGAGTTCAGCTTTAGTAGAAGGTAAAATGGCAGTTGTACCATCAGGAGAAACTAGAGGAGCGAAAGAGGAAGAAGCAAAGTTAGTGTTGACAAGAGAGAGGAAAAGGAATCAGAGAGATTTTTGTGTTTGCGGCAGAGAAAAGAGTTTCTGGTATCTCGAAGAATAGATTTTGCAAAATTCCAGGATGAAATATAAATTTAATGAGTTTAAAAACGACGGTAATCTCTGAAGGAGGAACCCCTACGGCGTATATCGCGAGAACAAGTAGACTTAAAGGTTTTTTATTTAGTAGAAGGGAAAGAATATGGAATGTACGCCTCCATGCCAGAATCACCTCGGTTATGCGCTCTGCACACTCCCATTAAAGCAGTAATTATTTCATGGGAAATCAGTGAAGTACAACAGAAAGTCATATCAGTTAGCAGCACCGAAGTGTCTTAAACGTCTTACCGAGGGCGAGTGCCGTTATTGCGGAAGACTTGAAGAGACAGGATAACATATTGATATAAAAGGTGATCGGATGAACCCAGAGGAGGAAAAAGTTTAACAGTATAGAGGTTAAGAAAAGATCAAGTATATCAGGTTCATCACCAATACGGTCAGGGATACGGGTAGGGAGGTGCACCAACTGTCCAAGGTTATTCTGGATAGAAAAGTCGAAGACGAGTTCACCGGCTGGATCATGAGAACTAGATGAAAGCCATTGGCGGTGTTGAACACTGAAATCACCTAAAATGATGATTTCGGAGATAGGAGAAGAAAAAAGAATATGCTCTATTTTGGAGTTTAAATAGTCAAAGATTTTTTATAGTCAGTAGAATTAGGAGATAAATACACAGAACAAATAAATTTAGTAGTAGAATTGCAAGAGAGCTTAAGCCATAAAGTTGAGAATTCAGTAGACTCCATATTAGGGACACGAGAGCAAATAACATTGTTGGGAACATATGCGCAACATCCGCCTTTGGCTGAAAATTGAGGATAGAGACAGTAGGAGGTATCAGAATAACGTTTGCTGTCAGCACACTCATACATTTAGTTTCGGTTAGGAAAAAGAGATGAGGCTTAGAAGAAGAGAGAGCTGGTGTTCGATAAAGGGGGAATTAGAAAAAAAGATCGCGAATGTTGCAGAAATTAATAAAAAGAACACCGTGAGTCGGGGCAAGCCGAACGCGGGGTCCTGGCGGCGCCATCCCCATCATCGGAGGCCGCCAACTCTCAAGTAATGATGTGGTGAGGAGAGGATGAAGAGCATTCTTTGGATGCAACCCCTCGAAGCATCTCTCAGACTGCTATGATTTTCACCATTTTTTTTTGTTTTTGTTTTGTTTTTAAAGGGCAATGTACAAGTAAGCGCTTGTAAATTTGATGGAACATGAGAAGGGAGTAGGAGGAAGAAGAAGTGGGAGCATAGACATTCTAATATGAGGCGAAGGTGCACTAGAGACCCTCTGAGAAGGTGAAATGCGAAAAAGAACGAACCAAAGGGCAACGGAGTGAAATGGAATGGTCTAGACCATAATGTCACTCCCCAGGCTATGCCCAATGGGGGGTACCTGCATCGCTTTGGACGGTGCTACGTTCTCCCCTATATATATATATATATATATATATATATATATATATATATATATATATATATATATATATATATATATATATATATATATATATATATATATATATATATATATATATATATATATATATATATATATATATATATATATATATATATATATATATATATATATATATATATATATATATATATATATATATGGTTACTATCTTAATATGCTACTAATGGATTAATTAAGGATTAAAATAAAAATAAACTATTTAAGAAAACAAACCAAATGGTATGAAGTAAATGGCGTGAAAATAAATTGAAAAGCAATTTGGTATATTTCAGAAAATAAACATTTTGCGGAAAGTAACATATCAATTTTCTGGAAACAAAATTATCGGGAAACGATGTTTCAAAATATTACGTAATATTAATTAAAAATTACATAATTTAATTAATTAATTAAGTAAATGAATAAACAGTTAAGAGTAAGGCACAAGCTCAATTGAAGCAACTCTCTCTGAAACTGTAAAAAATACCCTAACAATTTTCAATACATTTCAAAAAAATTAAATTTACCTTAAAACTTTTTTTAATATATATAAATATAAATATATAAAGTGAAGTTTAAAAAGTATAAAATAAGATTTATTTTTATATTTAATTTTAGTTCTATTATTTTATATATATATATATATATATATATATATATATATATATATATATATATATATATATATATATATATATATATATATATATATAATATATATATATTTAGAGAGAGAGTTGAAAAGATTACGTTAGGTTAGGTAGGTAGGTTAGGTTAGGTTAGGTTAAGTTAGGTAGGTTAGGTTAGGTAGGGTAGGTTAGGGTTAGGTTAGGTTATGTTAGGTAGGTTAGGTTAGTAGTAAAAGTATACATGTTGTAATTGAATAATAAGGAAATTTATTCATAACGATATTAAAGGATATCGCTATTTTTTAATTTAGTTTATTTTTATGATTATATATATATATATATATTATATATATATATATATATATATATATATATATATATATATATATATATATATATATATATATATATATATATATATACTAATTAAAAAAAAGACAAAAAATTGAGTTATTAGGCTTCACTAATATTCAATTTATTACTTATTTTTACCCGAAATCATTTTAGGTTCACACTAAACTTTTACGTTTTTTATGGACCGCTGAAAAAAGTTTCTTCAATTGAGCTTGAACCAAGAGTAAAAAGTTGATCTATGCTATACAAAGAGTAAACTGTCCTAATTGTGATCAAAATCGGATCTGTAGTTACAGAGATATAGAATAAAAGCCAAAAAAATGTAATAAACGGTTAATTAATAAATAATTAATTGAAAATTTGAAAAATCAAGAAAAACAATGTTTTGTGGTACTCGAAACTTTACAGTCAAAGAAACTGAACAAAAAAATGTAAGCCAAAGGGATTAAGTTACTTAAAAAAATCTGGTATCACTCCCTCCCTAAATATATATATATATATATATATATATATATATATATATATATATATATATATATATATATATATATATATATATATATATATATATATATATATATATATATATATATATATATATATATATATATATGGGCGACAGGACTTTAATTATTGTTTCCTGCTTGTAATAACTCCAGGATCAGCATGGGAAACCACAGCTCTCAAAAGAATGATCTTCTGGAGAGCTCTTTGAGAAAGTGCTTAGAAAATAGATGGAGAAGGTGCTAGTCCCACTGAAAGGGTGAAAAGCCTACCTGGAAGTTTAAATAATACTCAAGGACTGGCACTGAAATCAACGAGGAGAAAAATATTATACTTTATAGCACTGTAGGAGAGAGACTTTTAAGAGCTGATGTCGAATATGCTATTCCCACTGACAAGATGAAAACACTTTCTGGGGGAATATATATATATATATATATATATATATATATATATATATATATATATATATATATATATATATATATATATATATATATATATATATATATATATATATATATATATATATACACCTTTTTTTTTTTTACCTTCTCACCCCCTGACCACCCCCTGTTGAGGCGGCCACACTTCGCTAATGAAGCCTCCCGCCGCAGTCGGTCTCGTCCAGAGATCTTCCAAAGAAGTGATGCCCCAGAAGATTTTGGGGCGACAGTTGGAGGGACAGTCTAAAAGAAAGTGTTTTACGGTCTCCGGGGCCCTTTTGCATCTGGTACAAGTGGAAGATGTTGCCTGGTTTAAATTGAAATTGTGTTTGTAATGTTGTAAGTTAGGGTGGTGCCCGCATCCTAATCTTGCTAGTGAGATTTGTAAG
>SEYY01020193.1:5000-12500 GCA_009176605.1 Armadillidium nasatum
CGCGTGTCAAACGTGGCACGCTGATAAATTTTTTCTGGCAGGTCAAAAAAATTTAATTTTTATTTAGGGAGAATCTTTAAGCGGCATAGACCTTGTGGACAGAGTTCCGACGTGTTCAAGCTAGTCTATTTCTGAAAAAAAACAAAAAACAAAGTCAATTTTCATTAGGCTATAAAAGCGGCTGCGCCCACCGGAAATGGTCAATTGACTTTGAACTGCACCTTTGTGAGGCGTTCCCTGAACCTTATGAAAACTTTTGTTTTATTGTTGTAATTATTACCTTTAAAATAAATGTAAAAGAGCCTTCAGGAGGGAGAAACAAAAAAAGTTATTTAGTTCAGTTTTATATGTATTTAAAACTAAGTTATATTTATTAAAAAAAATTTTTTTGGCCCGTGGAAAAATTTTGTGTCAGAGTTTCTGCCACCGATTTTGACACGCACTCTGAAAAAGTTTGCCCACCGACGAACTAAACTCTACCTTATCAAGAAGTGCAGTTTATGTGGAACAGCCCATTCAAAGAGCAAACACTGGGGTGATGAGAACTTTCAAAGGCGTCATAGAACATCTAATCTCATAGAACCTTGCTTGGAAAGAGTCATGGTGTATGCTCAGAAGCACAAGTTTTGAGAACCATTAGGAGAGATGCTTTCAGGACAGTACGACTTCTTAGTGTTATACCATAGTATAAGTATTTATACTATGGTTATACTCTGAGCGAACAAAATAATATTTTTTAAAGAAATAGCAATTTTATACCTAAATGAGTTGGAGGGTGGGTATAAGATGAGGAATTGCTCCGGAATCATCAAGAGTAGAATTAGACAAAGATCTAAGTAAAAAATTTCAATTTTAGAATAACTTTAAAATAGAGTTTTGTCTTCGGACGACACTTGAAATATAGAGGAAGAAAGTTATAGTTGATATATTTTGCAAAGAATGTTCAAATATAACTTTACTAGGTTAAAGGTACGAACAAGCTGACTCTGTACGGGGATTTTTTTTATGTCATATACAACTATTTTGAGAGTGATTGGATGCTATAGTGAGGTAAACCACTTTTCCAGGAGACCAAAGCAAGGAAGTCCACGTTTAAGATCGTTTTTAAAAAATTCTGACAACTCAGGAACCTTTTACTATAGAGTAAAATCTACAAATATATCTAGAGGATGCCCATGGGACTAGAGAAAGTATGAATACCATTAGATGACAACGATTTGACAATGTTATTTCTCTCTTAGGTATGTAACTGTTCCATGACTATCTGTGGGATAACACAGAACTCTATTAACCTTTTCAAAGGACTATATCAACTCATTCATTGTTGTATGGGCGAAAGATTTATTCAGAGAAGAATCTAGATTTTGTATCTACAGCTAGGATTGACACCTTGGAATATATTGATAGCCATATGAAAGATATGTTGCATGTCAAATTCTGCACAGTACGTAATACAGAGAAGGATAAGTAATTACATGGTGTGAAAGTCCTTTGACTCTGCATGCAGAACTTTACGTTATTGATAATGGTCGCCAAAATGTTAAACGTTATATTACCAACACCAAAGACCATACATTGTCCCATTGCACTTTACATCCGTGATAAGTTCATAAAAATAAAAAATAATGCTAGACTATAAGCAGCAAGTTAATGAATATTTTTTTGAATGACGAATACATTAGAAATTTCGATTTGTCAGTATCGAGATGGGATTTCTATGCCATAGAACATATCTGGACATATTGAAAAAATGAATTAGAGAACAGCATTCACCACCAATCACCTTGAATCAACTCTAGAAAGCTCTTGTGTGTGCATAGGAAAATCTTCCATAAAACTCTCAATGACAGCTTGTTTCGAGCATAGAAAATTATTGCCAAGTCGTATTTCGTATCGGGCATGAACTTACAAAATGTAAAAAAAAAAAAACTGGAATAATGTAAAAATCATGAATTTTTAACACCCTTCATGTTTAAAATTTTCCCCATATTCGCGTTTTGTTAGATAATAGTTTGTAATATCATGAAAGGGATGATATCTATGAACCATTTTCTTACCTTGAATACATCGAATCATCAAAATAATCTTTTCGTTTCAAATAAAAACTCTACAATAACTTTGGTGCCATTATTTCGCTGGATATTATATAACTATACTCTACATCAGCCTAAATTGCTATATACATATGATGAATAATTCTTTTGTAGCTCAAGGTCATATCAATGATTTTATTTATTTATTTATTTTTTTTGAAATTTTTTTAAAAGGTCAAATGATTAAATTACCTTGACAGACTTTCGTTATATATTTCTCATTCACATGCACAGAAGATGTTTTTGTCACAAGAAGAAGAAGAAGAAGAAGAAGAAGAAGAAGAAGAAGAAGAAGAAGAAGAAGAAGAAGAAGAAGAAGAAGAAGAAGAAGAAGAAGAAGAAGAAGAAGAAGAAGAAGAAGAAGAAGAAGAAGAAGAAGAAGAAGAAGAAGAAGAAGAAGAAGAAGAAGAAGAAGAAGAAGAAGAAAGAAGAAGAAGAAGAAGAAGAAGAAGAAGAAGAAGAAGAAGAAGAAGAAGAAGAAGAAGAAGAAGAAGAAGAAGAAGAAGAAGAAGAAGAAGAAGAAGAAGAAGAAGAAGAAGAAAGAAGAAGAAGAAGAAGAAGAAGAAGAAGAAGAAGAAGAAGAAGAAGAAGAAGAAGAAGAAGAAGAAGAAGAAGAAGAAGAAGAAGAAGAAGAAGAAGAAGAAGAAGAAGAAGAAGACAGAAGAAGAAGAAGAAGAAAGAAGAAGAAGAAGAAGAAGAAGAAGAAGAAGAAGAAGAAGAAGAAGAAGAAGAAGAAGAAGAAGAAGAAGAAGAAGAAGAAGAAGAAGAAGAAGAAGAAGAAGAAGAAGAAGAAGAAGAAGAAGAAGAAGAAGAAGAAGAAGAAGAACTTTAGAATCGAGCATTGAATGTCACGACTAATATCTCGTTCACGAATTCATCTTTCAAGTATAAATTTTGAATACTTCAATTATCTTTACAGAATCTGCTTCTATTAGCGACGCAATTTGAACCAACTTTAAAAAACAATAAAATTATAAATGCTTCTTTTATAATTTATTTAAAAACATTTTTCAGACTTACTTGAAGGGAAAAAATTGTTTATATGAATCTTAATATTTTATTTGAAATATAAATTCTGTAATAAATTTGATAAGCTTTTTGGTAATTCTAAACTCAAAATGGAATCAATACCTGTCCTTCCCTTTCAAGAATATTCCGCACATATACCAACAAGACACACGCGCACACACACATACACATACACTGACTTTCACACACACACACACACACACACATTATTCTTTTTTTTTCCTTTTAACGTCACGAAATTCTTAGAAAGAGCTATTCATATCTTAAAGAAATAGAAAAAGTTTTATTTTTGGGATTATAATCAGCATTTTTATCATAATTTTTAAACTTCATTTTGTATACTAAAAATAAAGACTAAAATTGAAACAAAAATTGATAGATGAAACACGTGGAAATATATATATACATATATATGTATATATATATATGCATATATATATATATATATATATATATATATATATATATATATATATATATATATATATATATATATATATATATATATATATATATATATATATATATATATATATATATATATATATATATATATATAATATATATATATATATATATTATATATATATATATATATATATATATATATATATATATAAGTGGAGTCTACAGCTTTTCGTCTTATCAACTCTTTCGCTCTCTCTTATCCTCTACAGTCTCTTTCTGCCTCTCGTATTGTTGAACACTCTCCCTGTAATATCACTATTTCAGTGGACACTGCTATTTTGAGCTTTCCAGTCGGCTATTCTCTCCACAGAGAAGGGCTTGTGAAACAAGACTTTCTACACAATCTCTTCCTTTCTCTGTTCAACTCTCAGAACCCAGACTTAACCGCTATGCTCAATCTTACACGGACTCTACTGGTAAAGTCTGGGACACATTTTCTTTAATATTTTCTCAACATTCTTTGACATTCACATCTTGAAAATGTCGTGTGTCTTTTCGGGAGATGTCGGCTTAACTTGAGCAAATTTCGGCTACTTCCCAATTGGAAATTAATATATATATATATATATATATATATATATATATATATATATATATATATATATATATATATATATATATATATATAATGTATATATATATATATATATATATATATATATATATATATATATATATATATATATATATATATATATATTATCATCATTGACTTAAATTGAAATTACTAATTAGAAATGTTATTAAATATATTGACTAGAAAAGAAATGTTCGAAATTTATCTTTTAACCAATTAAAAATAGCAATAAATATTTTTGATAAGTATTGTGTCATTTAAGAAACGGGCGTTGAAGGTTACTGGATCGATAAATGAAATTGAATACTTGGAATGGACAATAAAACTTAAATGCCTAATTAATAATTTCACACTGCGAAAGCTTAATGAAATTTTCAGTTTACGTCAGCAAGATTGAAAATGAATATTTAATTTTTTAATTTCAGTAATAAAATGTTTCATTGGCATATTTTTATTGCCATATACTTTTTAAATGAATATGAGAAGGGTGCGACATGGCATCAATAATGCCAAAATGCTTGCATTTTAGATTAGGTTATTTAGATTTCAAAAGACAGATTACATTCCATTTATTAAAAACATTCTGGCACTTCAACTCACATACCTTTTGTGGCACCTTTGAGAGATACATTTCTATTATAACATGAATCTTCACCATTTCATTGAATTTTTTTTTCCTAAAATGTTTTTAATTTTACAGTGTTGAATTTGAATATTTCAAATATAAATAGATTTTTGTTATGATATTAAAACCATGGTATTTATTTATTTATTTATTTTGCAACTTACACGATTTATTTATTTATTTATTTTTTTTTTTTTTTTTTTTTTTTTAATTAATTTAAAATATTGTTTTGAAATTTTTTTTTTTTTTTTTTTTTATATTAATTATATATATATATTATATATTATATATATATATATATATATATATATATATATATATATATATATATATATATATAATATATATATATATATATATATATATATATATATATATATAAGTGCCGATCGAAGCTTTGAAATTGCTTCATTGTGCATTTGGGGTGTTAGCAAACATTCCTTTACAATGGTTCTATTTTACGCTTCATTCTCACATCTTTTCTGTACGTGATAGTGAGAAAGTTTGACCAGTAGGTACTCCCCTTTTACACACCGCACATACTATTACACATTACAAGTGCTATATTTTTATAACTTATCTTAAATTTTATTTGTGGAAAATATATTAATCTTTCTGTTCCTCTTCATGTCCCTCTTTTTGGCATTTTGATCTTTCTGTTCCTCTTCATGGCCCTCTTTTTGGCACTTTGATCTTTCTGTTCCTCTTCATGGCCCTCTTTTTGGCATTTTGTTGGAAAGTCAAATCCTACTTTGTTTCCTATTTGCTTCCTGTAATATATTCCGACGGAACAACTGTCTCTTTACTTTCTAAAAAAGCTTAATTTTTAGCTCAAACTTTGTTTTTAATTCAATTTTAACTGATTACGCAGCTTTTCTTCTTTCTCCACCACCTTCAACTCATTTATCCTTAGGTTGTAATTTCTTATAAAGATGTTCTGAGCTTAACACCAAGACATCTTATGATCCAGATATTATCTCCTACTTTGGTTATTAAAACGGAGCATCTGAGCTTGCTCCTCGCCATGGTAAACTGTTTCGTCTCTAATTATTCACTTCGAACTCACTCTCTTTCTGAGGGTTTGAACTCATTCAACCTGTGACCAAAATGAAAAACTTCTCGCAATCTTCTAAATATCTCCAATATCTTTTATCTCTGTTCTTTCCAAAATTTTTGAGTCTATATTAATGGGTAGATTTAGAAACATTAATTGTTCTTATCTTATCTCTTATCGCCATTACAGCTTTGGTAATTAACTCTCTACAAGTGATCTTTTTTTCCTTTTCTCACTGATTCTTGGTCCTCTTGTTTTTGTCTTCTTGAAGTTTTGGTGAATCTTTTACTGGGAGTTAGACGTATCGAAAGCTTTCCAGAGATTATTATTATTATATATATATTATATATTATTATATATTATATATATTAATATATTATATATATAATATATATATATTATATATATATATATAATATATATATTTAGTTTGTTTTATCACCAATCGTTATCATTTTTCAAATAAGATTCTCCTAATACTTGGTATAAAATTTTGAAATCCTATTTTTACTCTAAATATTTTAAGTAAATGTAATACATATATATGAATAGGAATCAATTTTCTTTCTTCCTTTACAACATTTATTATTTATCTTTCATATATCTGAATACCCTATTTATTTAATTTTATACAATTTCATCATTTACTTTCTATTTTATTTTGCATCTTTCCATGCACTGCTTTCAAAGTCTTTTTGGTGTCTTTTGTGTCAATCTTAATTTAAAGACTCGATATTCTGGAATGCAAATTTACTATTCAGTACTTCGGTACCTCTCAATTTTTCACTCTATTTCTATACCTTTTTTCTCGTTTTCCAAGCATGTAGGAACTCTTAATATTATTAAAATTATTCAATAGATGTTTTTAATATTACCTCTTACTCTTAAATTTTAATGGTTATATGAAAAATAAATATTTTAAAATAATATTTCTTTTTTTATATATAATTTCTTTTACATAATATTTATAAATATATTATAATGTACTTAAAATAATGAATATAGGTTATATAACTAAAAATGACTTATAAATTAAGTATAAGTTTACTAATAATTTATTTTCAGTACATTGAGTCTAGTTTTATTTATTTAATCACTGTTAGTCTTTCTTCAAATAATATTTTCATATCCTATTGATATAATCTTTTGAAATATTAATTATAATGTAAATAATTAAATTAAACAAATTTTAAAATTTAAATTCAATTAATAATTAACTTCCATCTAAATTTTCTATGAAACGTATAGCCAAATATTTTTAAATATTCATTCAAATATATTTTATTTATGCCTCTATATGTAAAAATATATTTTTCGATCCTATAATTATATTCATGAGTACGGACATAGTAAATGAGCAAAATTTCCTAAAAGCATTCAGTAATAATCCTGCGTTTGAAGGGGTAGGACGTGTTACCTTTAAGTCTCTTCTTTCTATTACTGAACACAAAAACTGGCTGGCCAAGGATTGGTAACATGTAAAAAAGTAAACAAAAATATATTGGACAATTCCGTAGACTTTTTTATTTATCTGAAATTTTATTAAAAAAATATTAATGTTTTCTTCTAATTGCGAACATAATTACTTACGCATTAAAATAATTTTATTTATTTCAATACAACAAGAAGATAAATTAAAAGATTTTATTATACA
>SEYY01020193.1:17500-20000 GCA_009176605.1 Armadillidium nasatum
TATCATTTATTTTGCAAACAAATTATCAAAATGCGCACTAATGTAACTGCTAGGGATTATATAGGAATTTTTTGTGACCAGGTTCATCATCCATTGGAGCAGAGAAAGTTTCTTAGAAGTAGTGACATTGATTCAAGATAATCAGGCTTAAATTCATCAAGCTCATGTTGTGCAGAAATGATTTGATGAACATGCAGGCAAGGTCTCATGCCTTTAGCTGCCCACTCAATCGCCAAACTTTTATAAAAGAGCCACTGCGGTCAGAACAGGAAAATACGGTTCGAGATCGCTATCCACCACAAGCATCCCTTCTGGAATTTCGTCTACTTTTACATAATGAATGGTATAACATCCCATTATAAACCATCCAAAACTTAGATTTGCCAATTTCTAGAAGAATTCAAACGATTATGAATGTGAAAGTTGGTCCCACACCATAATAAGAAATAAAGTCATGCATTTACAAACGCTTCATATATTTGTTCAACTTATATACATATATATATATATATATATATATATATATATATATATATATATATATATATATATATATATATATATATATATATATATATATATATATATATATATATATATATATATATATATATATATATATATATATATATACTTTATTTAAAGTGACCAGAAAAGGTAAATTTAAATTAACATCTGGCAATTTTGACCGGATATCTGGTATCCAGTTTTTGAAAATTGCAGGATATCCGATATCCGATTATCCTGAATATTTGCTATGGAGTCTTTTTCTATTTGTTAGTAAATATAAGCACAAATTAAAAGCCAAATAACTTGTCCATTCAATTGAAAATAGATTGACAAAACTTACCAACCAGTGTGAAGTCGACTATAAAAACAATGAAAAGAAGATGAACCTTACGAAAGAAGGAAGCTGTGAGGAGTCATCTTCCTTGGTCCGATGTGTTTGAGAGATGATTTTTGCTGGATGTTCCCTCAATACTTACTGATAGAAAGTTAAAATTCAATGATTTTCGTGATTTGTTATAAGGGAAAAATGGATTGCTTCCTTCTCAAATGCTTTGTTTATATTTATGTTGGGAGGATGATATGATGAGGCAGTTTTACATACACTTTGGATTACGGCTATGTTTTGTTTTGTTAAACATATTTTTATCGATGTTGAAAGCATAGGGAATTTTTCAACTAAATTTTCAAGTGAAAATATTAGTTACATTTTTTTTAAAGTTTACAGATTACTTTTAGTAGGGTTAATGGTGAGATGTGGTGATATTTCCATATTTTCAATCAAAGGATGAAAATTTCATTTCCTAAAAGGGGATTAGTGAAGCCTACTTGCAAAGGTTTAATTTAAATTTTTTTTATATAAATTATGATTCTGAGAGTATAGATAAGTAGTAAAACTAAAAATATTTTCTTAATAAGGTATCTAGGAAGATTAGAGGGATTTTATGTTGGAGATTGTTGTGTTAGTAAAAAGAGAATGTTGTTATGTTCAAAAGAAATTCTTCTTCTAGGTTGGAGAATGGATTCGATCGGGTATTAAGGGTAAATTATTGAAGAAATGTTGCAGTGTCACAGCCTTCATAGAGAGGTGAAAAAAGGATTTTTGTTTTCTTAAAACTTGGGGTATGTTTTGGTAATGTTGTTCTGTGGATATACGTATATATATATATATATATATATATATATATATATATATATATATATATATATATATATATATATATATATATATATATATATATATATATATATATATATATATATATATATATATATATATATATATATATATATATATAATATATTATATTTTATAATATATAGATTTGAGAACAATATCACTTAAAAATTAAAATCAAAATACTCTAATACGACAAACTTAATAATTATCATATCTTTTAATGATGCACAAACAGACAGTCCCAAAACCAAGCCTTTGAGTTCATACAACATACAAATAAAAAAAAAACCATTTACTTTCCCATAAACCCTTCACAAAAGATCTTGTTGATCTACTGAATTAAGCACAGCCTTTTAAGGTAATGAAATTTTATGGTTTCGATCTTAACATTCACGCAAGGAAAAAAAAAGAAAAGACTTCAGATATGCTTAGAAAACAAATTATGTTCTTTTAGCATGCAAATATTGTATCTTACATACACACACAATGCATATATATATATATATATATATATATATATATATATATATATATATATATATATATATATATATATATATATATATATATATATATATATATATATATATATATTATATATATATATATATATATATATATATATCCGCAAAATTGTCAACCCCAAGGCTAAAATCCTTCAAGAAGTTTCTAAATATAGAAACTGATGGTCTTGAGGCAATATTTTACGTTATGTGCATCTGCACAGGTATCCGTACATGCATTTACGTCTTAAGTTGCTTCGATACGGAGAAGGTGTAATAGCAAGATGCCGTTATCCATAAAAATGTATGA
>SEYY01020193.1:35000-45000 GCA_009176605.1 Armadillidium nasatum
CTTACTCTTTCTCTAGTTTTCTCTCAGATCGTTCCATTTCGGCAGTTGTAGATGGAGCGACCTCTTCCTCTTTTTCTGTCAACTGTGGTGTTCCTCAGGGCTTCTGTTTTATCTCCAACCTTATTCTTACTTTTCATTAACGATCTTCTCCAACTGCACTTCTAACTCTGTTCACTCTTATGCTGATGACTCAACTCTACATTCTTCTACTCATTTCAAATCTGCTCCCTCTTTTGCTTCTAGAGTTGCTTCTCGTCTTCAACTTTCCGATTCTATTCTTGCCGATCTGGATGGGATTTCCCGGTGGGGTCATAGCAACCTTGTGAAATTCAACTCTTTAAAAACTCAACTTCTTCACATCTCCCTCTCAAAAACACCTCCTAACTTTCCTATCTTCTTCGATGGCTCTCCCGTCTCACCTGTAAATAACATTAACATTCTTGGTCTTAAACATAAACAATAAACTGTCTTGGAAACCACATATCACAATGGTTGCTAAAGCGGCCTCTAAGAAGCTGGGAGTTCTGTTCAGGTTGCGAGAATTTTTTCCTTCTGAACAGTTACTCCAAATATATAAGGGTCTTATTCGCCCTTGTATGGAGTACTGTTCTCACATTTGGGGGGGGCTCCGGCTCCTCCTCTCTTCTGGATAGGGTTGAGTCTAAAGCTAAGAGATTAATAAACTGTCCCCTACTTTCTAAACTCTCTTGACCCTCTATCTCTGCGACGTGACGTTGGCGCACTATCTCCTTTTCTACAATACAATGGAAGGTGCTCGAGGGAATTGGCCTCTCGCATTCCTCCACCGTTGCGTCGTCCTCGTTGCACAAGGGGTGCCCTGCTTTCGCACCAATTTTGTGTGGACGTAGGAAACCCCAGGCTGGCCCGTTGTGGTGCCTCCTTCTTTCCAGCCACCTCTGTTCTGTGGAACTCTCTACCATCATCTATTTTTCCTCCTGTATTTAATCTTCCTCTCTTCAAGGCTTCCGTCTGTGCCCACCTGAGGGATGTGCGTTAGGTGTGTGTTTGAATGTTTTTTTTATTTTGTGTGTGCCCCCTCCTTGAAAAGGGCTATGCCCGTGAGTGGCGGTGTTCTGTAAAAAAAAAAAAAAAAAAAAAAAAAAAAAAAAAAAAATATAAAAAATATATAATAATATATAATATATATATATATATATATAATATATATATATATATATATATATATATATATATATATATATATATATATATATATATATATATATATATATATATATATATATATATATCACAGACGACTATATTGATTCAAATGTTGGGGAGAGAGACCTTGACGATCGATATGAAGAAAATTCCTTTACAGAAGTCAGCAGTTCTTTAAGGACTCCTGAAATAAGGTCGAGATTAAGGAGTCCCGGAGGCTCTATTGGAGGATCTTCGCCCTCAAAAAAGAGTGAAGATAACTTTGAAGACAAAGGAGAGATAGAAGATCGACAGACACTTGATTTCATTGAGGTAATATATATATATATTATATATATATATATATATATATATATATATATATATATATATATATATATATATATATATATATATATATATATATATATATATATATATATATATATATATATATATATATATATATATATATATATATATATATATATATATATATATATATATATATATATATATATATATATATATATATATATATATATATATATATATATATATATATATATATATATAATATTAAAATTATTCTTCGAAAGACGTCATTTCTGCTGTCACTGACTTTAACACTAAGAAGGCGTATGGTGCCTGACGGTATCCCTCCTGTGGTTCTCAAAATTTGTGCTTCCGAACTTGCACTCTGCCTCAGTAAACTATTTCGTCTTTGTCTTTCTACTTCAACCTTCCCTTCTCGCTGGAAACACGCGCTCATTTGAGAAGGGGACCCCTCTCAACCATCTAGTTATCGTCTAATTTCTTTAACCTCCGTTCTTTCTAATGTTTTCGAATCTATCCTTAACAGGAAGATTTGGAAACATCTCAATTCTTCTAATCTTATCTCTAATCGCCAGTATGGCTTTCGTAAGATAAACTCTCTACTGGTGATCTTCTTTCACTTCTCTCTGACTCTTGGTCCTTCGTTCTTCGGCATTTTAGCGAGTCTTTTGCTGTGGCGCTGGACATATCGAAAGCCTTCGATAGAGTCTGGCACAAAGCTTTGATTTCCAAACTTCCCTCTTTCGGAATCTATCCCTCTCTCAGTAATCTTCTCTCTGATTTCCTTTCTGGTCTTTCTATAGCAGCTGTTGTAGACTGCAACCGTTCATCCTATAAATCTATTAAAAGTGGTGTTCCTCAAGGATCTATCCAACCTCACCACTTTTCTGCTTTTCATTAATGACCTTCTCTCTGTTAATTCATCTCCTATCCACTCCTATGCCGATGACTCCACCCTTCATTACTCTTTTCAGTTGGAAAGGAGCCCCTCCCAACAATAGTTAATGAACGCAAGGAGGGTGACCTTGGAGCAACTAACCTCTGATCTATCTGGCATTTTAAATTGAGGCAGAGAAAATATGGTTCTTTTCAAAGCCTCAAAAACTCAATTCCTCCATCTCTCTACTCGACCCAATCTTCCACAAAACTATGATATCTTCTTCGAAGACACACAACTCAAACCCTCATCTCTCCTTAATATTCTTGGTGTTTCTTTTTCTCGTGATATTTCTTGGAAAGATCACATTACTTATTTTTCTAAACAAGCTTCTAAGAGGTTGGGTGTTCTGAGGCGCCTTCAGAATTTCTTCGCACCACCCCAGTTGCTTGCTCTTTATAGGGGTGTTGTTCGCCCCTGTATGGAGTACGCCTCACACATCTGAGGTGGTTTCGCTCATACAGCTTTCCTGGAAAAGGTGGTGTCTAGGGCTTTTCGTCTCATCAACTCTCCTACTCTCACTAATTCTTTCCAATCTCTTTTTGCCCGTTGAATTGTTGCGTCACTTTCTCTATACTATCGCTATTACAATGGACACTGCTCTTCCGAATTCTCTCGTCGAATACCTCCTCCTACGTCTTTCTACACAGTCTCATCCTTTCTCTGTCCAACTCTCTGACCCCAGACTTAACCGCTATGCTCAATCTTACATGTACTCTACTGGTAAAGTCTGGAACACACTCCCTTCATCTATTTTTCCAATTTAGTAGGCCTCTGGCTTTGCCCACAAAGTTAAAAAAAATATATATATATATATATATATATATATATATATATATATATATATATATATATATATATATATATATATATATATATATATATATATATATTATATATATATATAATATAATAATAATGTTAATTTAATAATAATAATAATAATAGTTTTAAAAATTACTACAACTGCTAATAATAATAAATATAATAATAATAATAATAATAATAATAATAATAATAATAATAATAATAATAATAATAATAATAATATAATAATATATAATAATAATAATAATAATAATAATCAATAATAATAACGATAATAATAATAATAATAATAATAATAATAATAATAATAATAATAATAATAATAATAATAATAATAATAATAATATATAATAATATTAATAATAATAAAGAATAAAAGTAATAAAAGTAATGATGATACAACCAATGATAATAATAACAATAATTACAATAATAATAATAATAATAACTAATAATAATAATAATAGTAATATTTTATAAAATAGTAGTAATAAAAGCAATGACGACGCAACTAATGATGATAATAATTATAATAATAATTGCACTATTTATTACAATAATAATAATAATATTAAATTTTTAAAAATAATTTCTCCATAATTAGAAAAAATACAAATAATTAGCATTGTAATTTGAATCCATGGGTTGAATATTTCATTGTTTTAAAATCATTTGAATGTTAATATTTTAATAAATCTATAAATTTCTCATTCAAAATTACACTAAATAATTCAAATTCCTGAAACGCCTCTCGTATTTTCAATGTAAATTGCGAGTTATTATTAAAATGGTAGATGTAGTAATAGTAATTATTTTAAAAATGAAAATAATTATGATAATAATAATAATAATAATAATAATAATAATAATAATAATAATAATAATAATAATAATAATAATAATAATAAAAATATATATTAATGATAATAATGATAAAATAATTGTAACAATCATAATAATTTTAATTATAGTAAATATTATATTAATTAATAATAACTATAATAATAATAATAATAAAATTAATAATAATAATAAAAATAATAAAAAAATTATTAGAATGATAATCTGATAAGAGAATAATAATAATAATAATAATAATAATAATAATAATAATAATAATAATAATAATAATAATAATTAATAAATAAAAGTAAAAAAAAAAAAAAAAAAAAAAAAAAAAAAAAAAAAAAAAAAAAAAAAAAAAAAATTTTTTTTTAAAAAAAATTTTTCTTTTATTTTAAAAAAAGAGAAAATGGATAATAAATCTGTAAAAAATTTAATATCCAATATTTATAAAAGCTAAATTCATAAAGAATAATTAAAAAATAAAACAAAAGTTTAAATTTAAAATTAAATTAAAGAAAAAAAAAAAAAAAAAAAAAAAAAAAAAAAAATTCTTCTTTTTTTTTTTTTTTTTTTCTTCACCTCAGGCAGCGAAAATCGTGACAAACGTGAAGAACAGATCTTTTAACAGATCCGGACCACAGTGTGCAGCACTTGCCATGTCGTCAAGTGAACACTACTACCGAAATCAGATTTATACAACAAAGAATTTAAAGGTATATATATATATATATATATATATATATATATATATATATATATATATATATATATATATATATATATATATATATATATATATATATATATATATATATATATATATATATATATATATATATATATATATATATATATATATATATATATATATATATATATATATATATATATATATATATATATATATATATATATATATATATATATATATATATATATTATATATATATATATATATATATATATATATATATATTTATTAATTTTAATTATATAAAAATATATTTATTTCTGTTTTTTTATAACTTTTTTTTTTTTTTTTTTTTAATGCAGATTGCCGACAGTGATAAAACATTCTATCCAAAAGTTTCCGACCTTCCTGGATCAATTCTTTACGAACAAGCTTTGCAAGCCGAATCCACCGAATCCAGAGACAATGATGGTTATCCTATTATTAAAAAGACCACAGAATGGGAAAAGGTTTGTCTATTTTTATTATTATTATCCATTATGATGACCGACATTTTGACATGGAAGAAAAATTGTTACATTGACATTGATATATTATCCTATTATATATATATATATATATATATATATATATATATATATATATATATATATATATATATATATATATATATATATATATATATATATATATATATATATATATATATATATATATATATATATATATATATATATATATATATATATATATATATATATATATATATATATATATATATATATATATATATATATATATATATATATATATATATATATATATATATATATATATATATATATATATATATATATATATATATATATATATATATATATTTTTTTTTTTTTTTTTTTTTTTTTTTTTTTTTTTTTTTTTTTTTTTTTTTTTTTTTTTTTTAAAAAAAAATTATGAAAAAAGATATAATTACGCTTAGTATTTTTTATTTTTTTTTAAGTCACCCCCATTACAAAATTTCAAAACTCGTATATTGGTAGGTAGCAGCATTATGACTTTATTGGGTCTTCTTTTTTTGGTTTGAACATTCTGAAACGTTATGACTTGCATTTTCTTTGAGTCTGCCCTAATCCTTGATTACATATATAAGTTTGAGCACTTTGCCATCAGTCGACTAAATCGCATTGGAGAGGCGTGTTGTATTTTGTGTTTCAATGATTAGTTGGATAGCGTCGTCATAATAATAACAGCTATTCTCAATGAATGCAGTGTATGTAATTGTTGCGGACACTACGAATGTAAACACTGAAAGAAGGAATGAGATTGTCATTCAGTTTCGAAGACTTTTTGTACAGAAGAAATTGGTAGAACCATTGGTTGTCAAAATCATCTTGACAGAGTGCTTAGCGTGGTAATATCTTATCCTGGAATTTGTAAAGAACTACGAAAAGCTCCAGGTAAATTTCAACAATGGTAAAGAAAAAATTAATGTAGCAGCACGCAGCGTAATATGAAATTCAAATTTCATTTAAATCGAGATTTCCGCTTTTCCGAAGAGACCGGAAGATTTCCTGAAGCAAAAACCCAAATTAAGAATGTAAGATGGAATTCCCAATCAAGACAAGCTCTCCTGGCATTTATTTTTCTAAGAGAGAGAAAAGACTCATAACTCTTAATTTATAGATTCATATCTTACAGATGGGCGGACCATTGGTTTACTGACCAAATGAACAATGCAGATGATTATTAGTAGCCATTCAGCTTCTTGTATGTTAAGTCATTAAACTCTGTAAAAAAGTTTTGAAATCAAGAACCATCATGACTGAACATTCCTAAAACAAATCAGTGTGCAGAACGGATGATATATATATATATATATATATATATATATATATATATATATATATATATATATATATATATATATATATATATATATATATATATATATATATATATATATATATATATATATATATATATATATATATATATATATATATATATATATATATATATATATATATATATATATATATATATATATATATATATATATATATATATATATATATATATATATATAACGAATCTCATACATTATACAGATATTCGTACTCTTTTGAGCGAATGTGTAATTTTGTATTATAATTATTCTGCACGTTTCTACTTGCAATATATATGTTAGTATATAACATTTAAAAGATATTATTATATATATATATATATATATATATATATATATATATATATATATATATATATATATATATATATATATATATATATATATAATGTTATTATATATATACTCCGAAATGTAATATGTACTATCCAATAGCATCATTCGAGTTTGAAAATAACACTTCTGAAATATTGGATTTGATGGAAGCATAGGTGCTCCAATATGAGTCAAGGGTACACTAGAGACCCTATGAGAAGGTGAAAAGCAAAATGGAACGAAACAAAAATGGAGTGAAACGGAATGCTCTAGCCCACCCTTTCACCTAGTTGGTTAGACCCAGTGGGGGGTACTTTCATCACTTCTGACGACGCTACGTCGTCCCTACATATATATATTATTATTATATATATATATATATATATATATATATATATATATATATATATATATATATATATATATATATATATATATATATATATATATATATATATATATATATATATATATATATATATATATATATATATATATATCTTCGTGATTTGATAAAAATCTGAACTGGGTTTTCTCAAAGACTTTTTTCTTCTCAGGTTCCGGATTCAGTGGAAACAAATCGATTCCGAGACAACAACAGAATCGTTGACTTTGTTCTCGCTTACAGCGACGATGGATCACCGAGGAAGAAGCGAAGACGGAAAGCCTATCACAAAAGTCTCATAGAAGAAGGACTCGAACTGGAAATCGAGGACAAGAAGGTAAATGGCAAAATTTTTTACTTGGGTTTTGCTTTCTGTTTTCAACTTTCATTCTCTCTCTCTCTCTCTCTCTCTCTCTCTCTCTCTCTCTCTCTCTCTCTCTCTCTCTCTCTCTCTCTCTCTCTCTCTCTCTCTCTTTCGGTTTGGTTTAAAAAACAAAATTTTCTTTAGATTTCATGAAAGATTTTGTTTTTTGATGACTGAAAATATTAAAATCTTAATTTTAATCATTCCTTTGTTACTCTTGATTAATTAAATATAATCATGTAATTTTGACATAAAAAAAAAAAATTTAAAATGAACAACAATAATTCTGGTGTGTGAGAGAGTGAGAAAGGGAGAAAGCATAAGAGAGATTTATAGATAGAAAGACAGAGATGGATAAATAGATAGATAAATAAATAAATAAATATAGATTAAAAGAGAGAAAAAATCATACTAATTCTTTAACGATTTATAAGTTTCAATTAGACAATAACAATTTTCTACAAAATATTAAATAAAATTTTTCAACATTATAATTTTTTTTTTTTTTTTTTTTTTTTTTTTTTTAATCAATATTCAGAAATTTTGTCACAGAATTTATTTATAAAGATGATTATTAAAAAAATTTTTACATTATATTTTTTAACTCTTTCAAAATTTGGGTTTTTAATTAGAAATATTTTTGTGAAGGATGTAATAAGCTTAAAATAAATGAATATTAAACACTATTTTATTTAAAGAAATTTTATTAATATTAAATGTTCCATAAGAGTTGGTACGCAATATATATATATATATATATATATATATATATATATATATATATATATATATATATATATATATATATATATATATATATATATATATATATATATATATATATATATATATATATATATATATATATATATATATATATATATATATATATATATATATATATATATATATATATATATATATATATATATATATATATATATATATATATATATATATATATATATATATATATATATATATATATATATATATTATATACTATGACATATTTTTAATTAAAATAAAAATGGAAGTTAAGCTACTATAATTGAAATATGTGAAATGAAATGTAAGTAATTGTATGTATGTATTATTTATGTACGTATGAATGTATGTATGTATTTAAGTAGACTTTGAGCATATTAATATTTAATGAATATTGTTATTTTATCAATTATTTTTTGGGTTATTTTTGACATAGCCTATATTTGTCGATTGTTTTATTTATAACTTGGAAAATATTTATGAAATTGAAAGTATCTTTAAGAAACTTTAAGAAGGAAATCTTATTATTATTATTATTATTATTATTATTATTATTATTATTATTATTATTATTATTATTATTATTATTATATATTATTACTGTTATTATTATTGTTACTATTATTATTATTGTAATTATTTACATTATTATTATAATAATAGTAATATTATTATCATTATTAATTAATAATAATAATAATAAAAGTAATAATAATTATTAGACTGTCATACCTCTATTTTTTTCTTCGACTAATAACAACATCATCTTCTCACATTCACTTTTATTATTAAAAGAATAATTATTGTACTGAGATATAAAATTAACATTCATAATACTAATAATATAAAAATAATAATAATAATAATAATAATAATAATAATAATAATAATAATAATAATAATAATAATAATAATAATAATAATAATAATAATAATAATATTAATAACAAAAATGATAATGACGTATAGTAATGAAAATAATAATAATAATAATAATAATAATAATAATAATAATAATAATAATAATAATAATAATAATAATAATAATAATAATAATAATATATTTCAGGATTCAGAAAGTGGCCAAATGTATTTTGTGAAGGTTCACGCACCGTGGGAAATTTTAACCCGTTATGCTGAAATTTTGAAACTTAAGAAGCCAGTAAAGGTAAAAAGAGAATTTTCTTTTTCTTTTTTTTAAGAATTATTAATTTATGCATTAAATAATTAACGAATAATTATTAATAAATCTTAAAAGAAATATTAATAATTTACAGACGACACTTATAGTGTCGTAAAAATAATATGCTTTATATATATATATATATATATATATATATATATATATATATATATATATATATATATATATATATATATATATATATATATATATATATATATATATATATATATATATATATATATATATATATATATATATATATATATATATATAT
>SEYY01020193.1:57500-62500 GCA_009176605.1 Armadillidium nasatum
TTTCAGAAAGAATCTCCGAACTTCAAAAAGAACGACATTTTTCAAAAAATGGGTTTTAAAGATCCTTTTAAATACAATGAGGAACTTATCACTCCTGAACCTCAAGTTTTTTCCGCAGGGTTCAGCATTCACCGTCAGGATATGTAAGCCTTTTTTCGTTATTGATTTAGATTTATTTATTGATATTATTATTATTATTATTATTATTATTATTATTATTATTATTATTATTATTATTATTATTATTATTATTATTATTATTATTATTATTATTATTATTATTATTATTATTATTATTATTATTATTATTATTTATTATTTATTATTATTATTATTATTATTATTATTATTATTATTATTTATTATTATTTTTATTTTTATTATATTATTATATATTATTATTATTATTATTATTATTATTATTATTATTATTATTATTTATTATTATTATTATTTTAATTCCTATTATTAATAAAAAAAATTTTTATTCTTTTTGTGAATATTTTTATGAGTGATATAAATCTTTTTTATTAAATATTTTTTATTAAACATTTTTTTTTTTTTTTTTTTTTTTTTTTTTTTTTTTTTTTTTTTTTTTTTTTTTTTTTTTTTTTTTTTTTATTTTTTAATTTTTTAAATAAAAATATTAGATTTATTATTTCAGTGTAACAAAATTTAATAAGTGTAATAAAATATTTTGAAAAATAATAATGGTAATTTTAGTAAATATTTTTTTTTTTAAATTTTAATAAATATTTAATATTAATAAGTAAATATTTAAATATTACACTGAAATAATGAACATAAATCAATAAATATAAAATTAAAGCCCTTTAGAGGTTTTTATTCAAAAAATAAAAAAAAACATTTTTCGAATATTTTTGTAATGGCATCCTAATAAAATATTACTAAACTATCTAAAGGGTTTAATATCTTTCTTTTTTTTGCACAAAATATTGTTAAATAACTTATTATTAACGTTAACTTTAAGTTTAACGTTAATATTACCAATGGTTATTAGTAACGAAACACCAGTGTATAAATTTAACGTTGACAACAGTGAAGAAAGAAGAGATTCCTCAATATCGCAAACTTCAACCACTATTTTGTCGCAGGATGAATCCTTTCAAAATGACTGGTAGGCTACATAGCCTTTTGATAAACTACAGTTAAAAAAAGCTAGAAATCACAAGCAGCAATAGATCCCTTTCCAATTTGATTTTTTTTTCCTTTTTTTGCTAGCTTTTCTTTGATATTTTTTAACAGTGATTAAATGATTTACTGTTTTTATTGTTTGATTATTTTTTTAAAATTGGAATTTTTATTGTTGTATATTATGCTACTTTTTCTTTATCAAAAAGACACCGATCGTAACCGGTTGTAAAATCGTGTATCTCTATTATCAAACTTATGCTAATATTGATGCTTCATTTTTAGACTACAGTATATACAGAAAACATGTGATCGAGACACATAGCAATCTAGACAGCTTATTTTACAGCGATCTACATTAGCTTTTCTGTTGTGAGTTATTTTTACCAATGTTGATTTAATTCTGAAACTTTCATCAAGTAAGGTAATGGTAGATGTTATTTTGAACACGTTAAGCTTCTTAAACCCAGGCCACAGTCACTGATAAAAAAAAAAGATTGATCAAGGTGATCGTTGAGACCTTTTGAAATAGGGGAAACTACCGATGGAGCAAGGCTTTCGCGGTCTCTCTTAAATTTCTTGTTAATAGTTTAAAAATTATTGAAAAAGTAGAAATCTCTCTCATTTCCGTGACGAAAAAAAAAAATAAATAAAAATATTAGCATTTATACTAAAATAATAAAGTTACTACTACCACTAATAATAATTTTAATAATAATATTAATAATAATAATAATTATTATAATAATAAAAATAATTATAATAATAATTTTAATAATTATAATAATAATAATAATTATAATAATAATAGTAAAAATTATAATTAAAATAATTATAATAATAATAATAATAATTAATAATAAATAATAATAATAATGATAATATAATAATAATAATTATAATAATAATAGTAAAAATTATAATTAAAATAATTATAATGATAATAATAATATTAATAATATATGATAATAATAATAATAATAATAATAATAATAATAATAATAATAATAATAATAATAATAATAATAATAATAATAATAATAATAATAATAATAATAATAATAATAATAATAATAATAATAATAATAATAATAATAATAATAACTACATATCGAATTCGAAAATAGGTAAGTTTAATGTTCAGTGTTGTGTTCAAATTTTCTTCAATCATTGGTTTGTATTAATAATTTAAATCATTCGATTTTTGGCATGTTTAGCACAGACACACACACATGTATATATATATATATATATATATATATATATATATATATATATATATATATATATATATATATATATATATATATATATATATATATATATATATATATATATATATATATATTATGTAATAATAAAATTTAAATAATTAATAAATTTTCAAAAATATTATTTTTTTATTTTTATATATATTTTTATATATATTTATATATATATATATATATATATATATATATATATATATATATATATATATATATATATATATATATATATATATATATATATATATATATATATATATATATATATATATATATATATATATATATATTGACCTTACTGGTAGAGTTTTTGCTTAATCTTTAAATTTTTACTTTGTTAATTAAAATAATAATTTTCAGGTTTCTTATCAAGGACAGAGACCATTTTTTCACTCAAGCCCAAAGAAACCTCATTGCCTGGGAAATTCTCAAACGTGCAAAGTATTCCTCAAAAGACTTGGGTATTTGGCATATATATATATATATATATTATATATATATATATATATATATATATATATATATATATATATATATATATATATATATATATATATATATATATTTTTTTTTTTTTTTTTTTTTTTTTTTTATACTCTACACCATATCCCGCAAGATGCAGGGTGGTGTCGGCTGCAGAAACTTCATATTCCTGCAGCCGTACTTGGGAAGGAAAAAAAAACTGGTGTAAAAGGTTCCCAGCCTTTAGAACCAGGCGAAGAATAATTCCTCATTTGCTCTGACTACGTCGAAATCCCAATCCTTTTCTACCAGAAGTTATCTAGAAGTTTCAATTAAAAATTTTATTTTTCACGGATGATTTTGATTTAAAATTATTTAAAAGACCTTTTCCGAAAATTTTGTTACTTCACATATGATTTTGATTTAAAATTACTAAAAGACCTCTTTCGAAAATTTTGTTGCTCCTCTTGATAGATTAAATATTAATTTTGATTCAACTTATTTTAATTCCAAATGTCAATTTCAAAAAAATTTTAAATATTTTCTTCGACCAAAAAATTTTCCAATTACTTCTAAATAATGATCTGGATTCTTGCATTCAATCTATCCTTTTCTTTCTTCAGACGAAAAGATCTTCAACACTTCGTCAGAAGACCACAGGCCACCCTTCCAATCCTCTCTCTGGCTCTTCTCTTTTCTTCTTTCCCAGCTGTTTCTAACACGTCCGAATTCCAACGTAGTCAGATCATATATATATATATATATATATATATATATATATATATATATATATATATATATATATATATATATATATATATATATATATATATATATATATATATATATATATATATATATATATATATATATATATATATATATATATATATATATATATATATATATATATATATATATATATATATATATATATATATATATATATATATATATATATATATATATATATATATATATATATATATAATATAGTCTAATTTGAATCTTATTCCTAGGGTCACTAAACTTATTAGACCTAATTTTCAAAGAAATTGATTTTCTCTTTTTTAGTTGAATAAATTAAGCAGTGAAGAGGGAAATGTCTTTTCATTTCTTGCATGTGGTTCAAAAATAAAAATTTCATGCATTGATAATCTTACATAGCATTGAATTTTGGTTTCAAAATGTAAAGTTCATTAGGTCTCATATGTTTGTCTGTCTGCTCGAGAATATCTTCATGATCTACAAGGAAACAAGATCAATGTGGAAAGGCATCATAATCTACTCTAAATTTAAATATATATATATATATATATATATATATATATATATATATATATATATATATATATATATATATATATATATATATATATATATATATATATATATATATATATATATATATATATAGTAGTAGTTGATTTTTTCCTACTTCTTTCCTGATTTTTTTTTTGGGGGGGAGGGGGTTCCACACTGAGACATTTTGAAGGTTTTATTTTGTTTTTTGGTTTTTTAATACCAAAATGAGGGTTAACATCTTTTGTATCGTTCTTTTGTAGTGATAAATCGTTCAGCATTATTCATTCGGATCACAACATGGCTCATTATTATACTTTTTTGCCCGAATATTGTTCTTTTTAATGACAAATGTATTCACGCTCTTACTTGAGGGTTTATGGTAAGCGGGGCTTCCACATTAACAGTTTTGGAAGTTTGGAGACACCCATTTTGAAGAAAAAATATTCTTTTATCAAATAACCTCGTTACTGAATGCCATTCATTATCGATCATTTTACTGCAAAGCATCATTCACCAACCATTCTTTCTGACCGGAACGTCATTCTTTTATTGTCAAATATCCCTACGTTCTTCTTAAGGAGTTTTGGTAGTGGGTAGCTTCCAACTAAGGGTTTGGGATGCCAGAGGTTCTTTTTAAAGGTTAGAGGCCGAAACTACTTCTTTTAAAGGACCGGATTGACAAACCTTCTTTTTAAAACCGGAGACCTTTTGTGAATTGTCAAATAATCATTTCGTCCCTACTTTTCTCTCCCGTTGTCATGTTGCTTACACATTTCTAACATTTCTAAATCCTTTCTCAATCTTAGAAATTGT
>SEYY01020193.1:72500-80000 GCA_009176605.1 Armadillidium nasatum
TTGCTGGATTTAAAATTTGAAAGATAGTATTTATTAAAATTTCGTTGGCTCTTTGTAAACAATCATGTGATGAATTTTTTGACTCATTCGTGTTCTGCTGTTCTTCAGTCTGTAACGTCTTTTCTAGGGGATTCATAACTACTGAGAAAAAATTTCATAGCAATTATTAATTACCACTTGGTGACACTTCTTATAGATAAATACATATGACCAAGAACATCATATGTTAACATTTTGAACATCTCTTTCAAATAACTTTGCCCTCCTTAACTTCTTTAACGAAAAGTTAAATTGCTATTATTATTCAAAGATTATATATATATATATATATATATATATATATATATATATATATATATATATATATATATATATATATATATATATATATATATATATATATAGACTTATGTATTGTTTTAAGGCACTACTAGTCTTGGCAGCTGTGATGGGAGTGATTCTTTATCGTCTGGTTGTAACATCAATAATGTATCAAACAAATGATGAATTTGTGTATAAAAATACAAAAATAGTTACTTCAGCTACTGCTGCTACCATTAACCTTTTTATCATCTTGATTCTTAACAACGTAAGTAAAAATTGAATGTATTGAAATGTAAGTTAATTTAATTTAAGTTTGTTAATAATTATTAAATAATTTTTCAAGTTTAATTTTTTAATTATTTTTCATTATTTTTTTTTTTTTTTTTTTTTTTTTTTTTTTTTTTTTTTTTTTTTTTTTATTTATTATATATATATATATATATATATATATATATATATATATATATATATATATATATATATATATATATATATATATATATATATATATATATATATATATATATATATATATATATATATATATATATATATATATATATTAATATATATTATATATATATATATATATATATATATATATATATATATATATATATATATATATATATATATATATATATATATATATATATATATATATATATATATATATATATATATATATATATATATATATATATATATATATATATATATATATATATATATATATATATATATATATATATATATATAAACACTATAACCCGTGTAAAATTGTAGACAGTAAAACACCCCACAGGAAATAAAAACAGAAAATAAAATTGGAGCAAGGCTTTCGAAGGGATAGCCACCCTTCCTCTTTCAGGCTCTAGTTTATTATTACAAGATTTTTTTAAAAACAAAAAGGCATAAAAATAATTGGTTGGTTGTTTAAATAAAATTGTTAAAACCTTTAAGAAAACTTGAAAATTTTGAAAAATTTAATTAATTTTGATTTTTTTAATTTAATTAATTAATATTTTAATTTAATATTAATATTAATTGTGTCACATATAATTTAGCAAAATGGATCGCAAAGTCTCTCTCCCCCTTGATCGGACGTATTTCATCTGCTCATATAAAAAATTCCTCAGTTTTTATAGAAAAAGTCCAGAATATTAATTTACAGAATAAAAATTTTCTAAGCTTTGACGTTGTTTCTTTATTTACAAGTATTCCGGTTCCACTCTTGATTTCTTGGTTGAGAGAGTATTTAGATTCCTCAAATTTTAGTTTACCTGTTGATACTGAGGTGTTTTTACAATTGATGAACTTGTGCCTTTCACAGTCTTATTTTGCTTTTAACGATGAATTTTATTTGCAAGTTGCTGGTTTGAGTATGGGATCTCCTCTTTCTCCGGTTTTATCGAATATTTTTATGGAGATTTTTGAAATTAAATTTCTTCCAAATATTTTAAATTTTGATCACGTTTGGTTAAGATATGTTGATGACGTATTTGTCGTGCTACCTGTTCAAGTGGAGCCTGCTACCATTCTTTCGAAGTTGAATGATTGTGTTCCTCAGATAAAATTTACACTTGAATTAGAGCAAAATAGTTGTCTACCATTTTTAGATGTACTTTTGATTCGAAAAGTTTTTATTTCTGACAATCGAGAAGAATTTGCTTTTAAAGTTTTTAGAAAGGATACACACATTGATAGTTATGTGCATTGGCTCTCTTGTCATGAGTCCCACGTGAAATTTGGCATTTTAAAAGGTTTCTTTTTAAGAGCTTTTAGACTTTGTAGTCCGGAATATTTGGATGAGGAGATTGCACATATTAGAAAGATTTTTAAAACTCTTGGATATCCTTCTCAATTTATAGATAAAGCTTTGAAATCCACAAAAAGGAGATTGCGAAATGTTGAAAAGCAAGATGGACTGGATTTGGTCACACCTATTGATGACAATTCAAATGAGATTGAAAATATAAATGAAAGTATCGAGAGAGATTGTGAAGCGGAAAATCGTCTTAAGTTTAACATTGCTGATAAGTTTATATTGAACGTACCCACTGACACTACCAAGATTAAGAAATTTTTACCAAGAGAGTTTTTGTTGGTGTCGAGTGTCCCAACGAATATTAAAAAGTTTTTTCATAGACAAAAAATCTCGATAAAAAAGGACGAATATAATGCAGGTGTTTATCAGGTCCCTTGCAAAGATTGCGATAGTGTTTATATTGGTGAGACGGTGGATTTTAAAAGAAGAAAATACCAACATAAATATTCGCTTCAAGTTGGAGATGAAAATTCTGCTTTACATAGGCATCGGATATCGAATAATCATAGAATTGGACTGGAAGAGATGAAGTTGCTTATTAAAGAAGATAATGTAAATAAAAGACAGTTTATAGAATCCTTTTTAATTAAAAATGTAAAAAATTTTAATGTTCATAATAATGTTTTATTAGATGATTTTACGAATCATATTGTTAAAAATTTTTCAAAATTTTCAAGTTTTCTTAAAGGTTTTAACAATTTTATTTAAACAACCAACCAAGTATTTTTATGCCTTTTTGTTTTTAAAAAAAAATCTTTTAATAATAACTAGAGCCTGAAAGAGGAAGGGTGGCTATCCCTTCGAAAGCCTTGCTCCAATTTTATTTTCTGTTTTTATTTCCTTTGGGGTGTTTTAATATATATATATATATATATATATATATATATATATATATATATATATATATATATATATATATAATATATATATATATATATATATATATATATATATATATATATATATATATATATATATATATATATATATATATATATATATATATATATATATATATATATATATATATATATATATATATATATATATATATATATATATATATATATATATATATATATATATATATATATATATATATATATATATATATATATATATATATATATATATATATATATATATATATATATATATATATATATATATATATATATATATATATATATATATATATATATATATATATATATATATATATATATATATATATATATATATATATATATATATATATATATATATAGGTTTACGAGAGAATTGTTCACGTTTTGACGTCCCTGGAGATGCCTCGAACCGAATCGGAATACGAAGATTCATTCACTCTAAAAATGTTCCTTTTTCAATTCATAAATTTTTACTCTTCACTAATATATATCGCCTTCTTCAAGGTAATGAAGATTCATAACAGAATGAGCAGAAAAATGACTAAAATATCACAACGAAATTTAAATTTGTTATTTATAAGAAACACTGGTTTAAAGATCTTGATTTATGATATCTTCATCAAATTTACAGAATTTTCTAATTTAAAAAAAGAAAAAAAGAAATTGAAGAAATTCGGTGTGATATTTTTGTCATTTTTCCTTGGAACATGTTTTGTAGTGCATGTATAATTAGGTATTATTGGTAATGTGGTTTCACGAGTTTTATTTAGTTGGCGTTCCACGAAAATCTGGATTTACACCCGACTGTAGACGGAGTTTTAGAAAATACCGCGAAATTTTTTTAAGTTTCTTGATTTTCATGGAACGAATGTGTTTAAACAGATATTATTTAACGAATGTTAACAAATGTAAATATATGTTATTATCAAATTCAATCAATCATTTAATTAATTTAATCAACCAAATAATTTAATCTATATCCGAAAAGCATACGTTAAAAAATAGTATAAAACATATGCATCGAAACAAGATATTTATAAGACTTTGGGGTCAACCATCAATAAAATTATTGGAACCAGAGAATGCATCAATAATTAATTTGCTTCATTTAAAACTCATTATGATCAGAAATTGCAGAAATATAAATAATATTGTTTTCAAATACATTTATTTATAAGGTCAAACCAACACATTCAAAAAGGCGCGACTTGGCCAACATCCCCGATGTATATTTGCATCATATGACCACTTTCCAGATTTACCGCAAGGAAAACTGAAAAGATTAAAATTTAAGGAATAAAATCTTGCTAAAGCTAATTTAAAGTTTTCTAAATCCGGGTTTAAAGATCTTGATTTATGATACACTTATATTGAAGAATCTTCAAGATCTTTACAGAAATTTAACTATGGAACGAACATTTTTAACTATAATAATTACCACAATAAAGACTGGATTTTTGAACTTTTGAATTACCTCTGTGGACCTAGATAAGCAACTGATAAAATTAAATATTTTTTATTTTAATTAAAAAAAAAAATCGAAAACTATTTATTTGATTTTTTGTATTTAACCATTTTAATTTTAAAAAAAAAGTGCTCTAAGAGCAACATGTACAATACCTATTTTTCAAAAATATTAGTAATATACGTATAATTAGTAATGTATATAAATATCTTATAGATAGAAAAGTCGTGCTACATGTTATAAAAGTATCCACTGGTTTAAAGGTTTTAGAGTTACACTATAACAGCACAAAAACATGTTTAAATAATATAAAAATTAAAATACATAATAGTATTCACTTCTCTAAAATATCCGTAATAAATTTACATAACAAAATATATTCGCATCCGCAATGAGACTAAGTTCGATATCTTCATGATATCTTCATTTAACTAAGTCGATTTTTTTTTCTCGAAATTTAGCATTCACTTCCTCAATAGAAATCAAGATCTTCCACGAATGCCTATCAAATTAAATATTCCATTTAGTAGAAGGTGAATCGGAAGGGAAAATACTGCAATTTACTATGGGAAGCCAAAGCTTTCTTCGTTTCGGTTTCTAACGTCCCAAAGAAGAAAGAAAAGCAAAAGTACAAAATTCATTACTAAAATTTCGAGTAACAATATTTTGAATAAAAAAGAATAAAGAAGAAGAAAAAAAATATATAATTAAATATTACTACAATTATTACTATTATTATTATTATTATTATTATTATTATTATTATTATTATTATTATTATTATTATTATTATTATTTATATTTATTAATTATTATTATTATTTATTAATTATTATTATATTATTATTATTATTATTATTATTATTATTATTATTATTATTATTATTATTATTATTATTATTATTATTATTATTATTATTATTATTATTATTATTATTATTATTATTATTATTATTATTATTATTATTATTATTATTATTATTGTTGTTATTATTATTATTTTTCTTATATTTTAGGGGCGCTTCTTTTATCACCCTGGAGATACGGAAGCTCGCAAAAAGTTCCTCCTCAAACTCCGGTATGACATGTGTGATCCGGCCGGATGTCTGTTTGAATTGTGTGTGCAGTTAGCAATTATTATGGTTGGGAAACAAGTAATCAGCAACTGTGTTGAGCTTTTCATACCGTAAGTTCCAAAAAATAATAATAATAATAATAATAATAATAATAATAATAATAATAATAATAATAATAATAATAATAATAATAATAATAATAATAATAATAATAATAATTATAATAATGATAATAACAATAATAATAATAATAATAATAATAATAATAATAAAAATAAAAATAATAACAATTAAATTAATTGGAATACTATTAATACTGCTACTACTATTACTAGTAATAATAAAAATAATAAAAATATCATTATCATTATTATTATTATTATTATTATTATTATTATTATTATTATTATTATTATTACAAACTCTAAGAATATTATCTTTAAAAATGTAAACAATTTCGCGAAATACTTCCTTTGAAAAATGTTGAAATTTGAAAGTTTTCTAGTATGAATTTTGATTTATTTTTCCCTCCTCCACAACAGAATATTTACAGTATGGTGGAACAAGCGAAAAAATAGGGAAAATCCGAGGGAAATCCACACCCGTTGGGAGATGGATTATAATCTTGCTGAATACGATCGCCTCTCTTTATTCGGGGAATACCTTGAAATGGGTAAGAAGTTACTGTGAATATTATTATTATTATTATTATTATTATTATTATTATTATTATTAATATTATTATTATTATTATTATTATTATTATTATTATTATTATTATTATTATTATTATTATTATTATTATTATTATTATTATTATTATTATTATTATTATTATTATTATTATTATTATTGTTATTGCTATTATTATCATTTAATTATTATTATTATCCTGATTATTATTATTATTATTATTATTATTGTTATTGCTATTATTATCATTTAATTATTATCATTATCCTGATTATTATTATTATTATTATTATTATTATTATTATTATTATTATTATTATTATTATTATTTTTATTATTATTATTATTATTAGTTTTGTTATTATTATTATTATCATTATTATTATTATTATCATTTATTATTATTATTATTATTATTTATATTATCATATTAATTATTATTATTATTATTATTATTATTATTATTATTATTATTATTATTATTATTATTATTATTATTATTATTATCATTATTATTAAACTCAAAAGTTTATTAGATTGAATTAATTTTTTATGTCAAATAATTTGGATTTAGGTGAGGCGATCGCGATCCATAGATGGTGCAGTGATTAACTTTAAATTGAATGACACTTTCACCTATTAAGGAACAAACAAAAGTTGTCTTTCTCAACTACAATAAAACATTGGGTCTTATCTCTCATAGATTCCAGATTTGTGAATTATTTATATATTATGAGGGTGTGAGGGGACAACAATTTGCATTTTTTTTCCTCGAATTAAATTTTTTTTTTTTTTTTTTTTTTTTTTTTTTTTTTTTTTTTTTTTTTGCAGAGAAAGATTGTATATTGAATTATTATGTGATTCATGTTTCTTTGATATTGATATTCGTCCTTTCTTTGGTTTACTTTTCTTCTTTATTTATGTAAATGATATAATGCAGATTTTTAATTAATAATTCAAAGTTCTTACTTTGAGAACGTTATCATGTTCTTACATTATCTGATAATGTTGAATTATTTTCTTTAATGAAATTACAAGTTGAAGTAGTAGGAATAAAAATCCAATTAAAATGAAATTCAAAATGTTTTTCCCTAGACTTTATATCAGTTTTGATATATTTATTGGAACAACTTAAATATGGAGGGTCTAGGATAGCTTATCTGGGTCCTAAATTGAAGGATATTTTATAGGTTTATTTCATATATT
>SEYY01020193.1:87500-90000 GCA_009176605.1 Armadillidium nasatum
GGAAAGAAATTTTAATTCAACATTAATAAAAATTGTTGCTAGTCATTTATTTCGTAACATTCAAATGTTATATAAAGTTTACTAAAAATTTACCTTATAAAGTAATATTATAATTTAAATTTCGGCTTATATTTATTGTTTATGAATTTGATTGAAATTCTTTTTAATGTTCTTCTGAACTTTAAAACAAAGTTTTATTTTAATCGCTTTCCGAGAAGAACAAATCTTAATTTTTAACATTTTATTTTTTTAAGTTTTATAACTTTTATTATGATTTGAAAAATGACGTTTGTGGTATAATATATCCCAAAATATTTTATTTATATTAAATTATATAATATATATATATATATATATATATATATATATATATATATATATATATATATATATATATATATATATATATATATATATTATATATATATATATATATATATATATATATAATATATATATTATATATATATATATTATATATATATATATATATATATATATATATATTTATATATATATCGGTAAAAATATATATCCCTATATATATATAATATGAGCTTTTAATGGTTTTAGAGTTCATTTTTTTAACGATGAAAACTGAATTTTTCTGAATAATAATATATAATAATAATAATAATAATAATAATAATAATAATAATAATAATAATAATAATAATAATAATAATGAATTCAAACTTCAAAGCTCATTAAGAAGTATGAAGTGTTAATTGTATTATTATAACTCCAGTGATAAAAAAAAAAAATAGAAAAATAAAAAAAATTCTTTACAGATATATGAAAGATTATTATTACTAAATTAAGAGCAGATTTTGAAATAATACTTAAAAACAGATATATTTGGCAATCAATAGACAGATATATCAACCTGTCAGTTCCATAACAACCAATAAACAAGTTTCGACCTAAATATAAATCTAAATTAAATAAATTTTACTTAAAAAAAAGTAGAATAATAAAAAAAAGAATAAATAAATAAAAATAAAAAAAAAAATAGGCAAGTGGAGGGTGATTGATTTCGTCCTAAATTTCTAAATTTACGTAGAAAACTAATTTTTTATATATTTATTTCTTTGTATATATATATATATATATATATATATATATATATATATATATAATATAATATATATATATATATATATATATATATATATATATATATATATATATATATATATATATATATATATTATATATATATATATATATATATATATATATATATATATATATATATATATATATATATATATATATATATATATATATATATATATATATATATATATATATATATATATATATATATATCAATGGAAGAATTAGTAAAGTATGAAATGGACTCCCAATACCCATTATCATGCACTGAATAAGACCCAGCATCTGAGCATCTGGACATCTGGGTATCTGGGCATCTGGGCATCTGGGCATCTGGGCATCTGGGCATCTGGGCATCTGGGTATCTGAACATCAGGGTCTCTGTTTAGATGAGCTAAACAATGGTGGCAGATCTTTAACCAATTTTAAAGTTCACAGGTTAAGAAATATTACTTAGATTGAATTTTCGTTAGGGAGCTTAAGAAGGAGACAGATAAAATATTTAAATATTAAAATTTTTAAAATTTCCACAGAGTTTACATTTTTTTTCTACGTTGCTTAAGAGATATGGGATTACAAATTTTTACATTTAATGTTTTAATTTCCTTTCTTTGAAATATTTTTTTCCAGTTTGAGAAATAATTATACAGAAATAATTTAATAAATAAATCTGCAATTATGAAATTTTTGAGTCAGCATTATCTTTGTAACATTTCTTTGTAAGTTTGAATTAATATCTCTACCTATTTTATTTGACTCTTCAAAAAAAAAAAAAAAAAAAAAAAAAAAAAAAAAAAAAAACCTTTTTTTTTTTTATTTTTTTTTTTTTTTTTACATTATTTTTTTTTTTTTTTATTAATTTTATTTAATTAATTTATATATATATAATAAAATATAAATATATATATATATATATATATATATATATATATATATATATATATATATATATATATATATATATATATATATATATATATATATATATATATATATATATATATATGTATCTATATGTTCTTTTTTTTAGCTTAAAATAAAATATATACATTAATATTTTATGTTTTACAACAACATAAATAATACTCGTATCTTTTGTTTAAGTCTATTATAGGTTGATTATATTGTTAATTGAACGATAAATAAATAAACGATTCACACACACACATACACACACACACGTACACACACATACATATATATTATATATTATATATATATATATATATATATATATATATATATATATATATATATATATATATATATATATATATATATATATATATATATATATATATATATATATATATATATATTATATATATATATATATATATATATATATATATATATATATATATATATATATATATATATA
>SEYY01020193.1:100000-112500 GCA_009176605.1 Armadillidium nasatum
CAGTTTTAATCAAAAGTGACTCCAAAAATTCTTTAGTGGACAAATCAATAATTTTGCAACTTTTCATTTATGGAGTTTCAAACTGTGAACTTTCATTGGAAAGTAAATTTAATAGAGGGAAATTTATATTTTTGACGTCATGCAGTACATTGATATATATATATATATATATATATATATATATATATATATATATATATATATATATATATATATATATATATATATATATATATATATATATATATATATATATATATATATATATATATATATATATATATATATATATATATATATATATATATATATATATTACCTGCTGCCCCATTTTTTATTTCTCCTGGCAATATTTTAATTGTAAGAAACTATTTCTAAGTTATATTTTAACAATGAATTCAAATTTCACAATAAAAACTTATACATTTATTATATAATCATCATCTATAAAGATATGAATTAAACCTTAAAACAACGCAGTCTCACACAGAATACAAATAAGTAATTGAAGTATTCTTCTAAACTTAATTCAAATACACTCTTTGTACAAAGTTAGGGTCGAGTAACTACGTTTAAAATGTCATTGATACCATCTTTTCACCTAAACTGCTTCTACAACAATGTTTCGAATCTCCTCCCCCTCCCAATGTTCTTCGTTCGTTCGATCATTATAACGAAACAAAAAATGGATCAATATTATAAAAAAGTTTCCACTGGATCGCTTGTCAGAAAACTTGTAATAATAAACCTGGGCTCAAAAAATAACTGCTTCAATTGTTTTTTATCTATTCGTATAAATACCATATATATATATATATATATATATATATATATATATATATATATAATATATATATATATATATATATATATATATATATATATATATATATTATATTATATATATATGATGAAAATCAATTCTTATCGATTCATCACATGCGCACAAAAATATCTACTCTCTGTATAAATAATTCAGAAATATTAATAAAGAACTTGGAAAATTTTTAACTCTTTTGAAGGTCGACAAAGGGAACTCCTCTCTCAATAGTTCATTTATAACTTTACATATAAAGAGAAACTATTATTCCATTACGCCAACACTGTTCTCTCTAAACAAGCTCAGGCAGGCTCTCGTAAACTACTAGACTGTAAAGAAAAGATATATAGAAAAAAAGTTCAAGCGGCCTTTGCTTAATTTTAGCAACCCCTTATTTCGTTCCTTTTCCTTACGATCGTTTCTTGAATATATAATAAGGTTAGATCAATAGTTGAAGAAAGAAAGTTTATAGACAAAAAAAATATTCTGAAAGTGAAGAAGACGAGGAGACGTGAACATTAAGGTTAACGTGATGCCATCGTGTACCAAATTAGTTTAGTGTCAAAGGGAATCTTATGAAAGGGATGCAGGCACATTAAGGTTGATTAAAATAACTTTAATTTTGCATTACGTAGATAGATAAGATAGATAGATAGATAGATAGATGGATAGATAGATAGATAGATAGATAGATATGGAACTAGAGGTATAGAGAGAGAAAGACAATAGAGGGATAGAGAGACAAAGATAGTGTCAGAGTAACAGAGAGAGAGAGAGAGAGAGAGAGAGAGAGAGAGAGAGAGAGAGAGAGAGAGAGAGAGAGAGAGAGAGAGAGAGAGAGAGAATAGAAGCAAATGAGATTACGAGGTTATAAGGAACATACTAATTACTCCAAGCTCTATTCAACGACAGCAACAACAACAATAACAACTTCAACTACAATGACAACAGCAGCAGCAACAACAACAAAAACAAGTACAACAATAGCAACAATTGAAGAGTTAAAAAAAAAAAAAAAAAAAAAAAAAAAAAAAAAAAAAAAAAAAGATCCAGTAGGTGCTAAAATCAATAATTTAAACACTTATAAAATAAAGACTCAAGAATAATGTCAATAATTTATCAAACTTCGAAATAAATTAAACTAATTTGAAAGGTTTTTTTTTATTTTTTTTTTTTTTCAGAGAAAGAAGCAATGCATCATCTGCAACTTTTTTGAATAAAAAAAAAAAAAAAAAAAAAAAAAAAAAAAAAAAAAAAAAAAAATATATATATATATTTTTTTTCCTTAATCACAATACGTGGTATGAAGGCAAACAAAAAAAAAATAAATAAAATAAATAAAATAAATATATATATATATATATATATATATATATATATATATATATATATATATATATATATATATATATATATATATATATATATATATATATATATATATATATATATATATATATATATATATATATATATATATATATATATATATATATATATATATATATATATATATATATATATATATATATATATATATATATATATATATATATATATATATATATATATATATATATATATATATATATATATATATATATATATATATATATATATATATATATATATATATATATATATATATATATATATATATATATATATATATATATATATATATATATATATATATATATATATATATATATATATATATATATATATATATATATATATATATATATATATATATATATATATATATACAAATATCGACCGTACAACGAATGCCACCAATATTGTGATCTACTTTTGAGTAGATAAAATTATGAAGTTGAGAATTAATAATAAGTTTTTAAAATTTTAATATTATTGTAGTAGTTATTCCTGATTAGCAATTAATATCGATTAGAAGTATTTTAATTTTTTATTTTTACTTATTAAGGTCAAGTGTAGTAACAATTTTTTTATATTTTATTTTAATAAAACGAAAATAACTTTTTAATTTTTAATTTTAAATTTTTTCTTACAAAATTTGTAATATTATTATTTTAAATTTATATTAAATTATATTACATATTAATTTATATCATATTAAATTTATATTTATTACTATTTCATCTTATATTTGAAGGCTATAATATATTAGTTTAAAATGTCACAAATTAAAAAATAAAAAATATATAAATTAATAATAAATAAAATATATAAATATAAGAAAAAATATAAATATAATAGAAATAAAAAATAACCTTAAATATATATAAATTTATAACTTACTAATCTTTATACTTTTTTGAATATTCTGTTACAAATTAGCATAATATTAGTTTAAATATTTTAATATTAATATTCAGTAAATTGCCGGAGATTATTCCCATCAGTGGCAAGAGCACTCCACTGATGTACTCGTTTAACGACTGAGTCATTCGGAGCTATGCGCAAGGAGAAATCGCTCACATTTCCCGCTCCGGCCAGGCCTCGAACCCTGGACCTCTCGGTTGCTATAAGCAGTTATTAAAAATACTAATATTATAACATTTATTATTTAGTTAATTTACTGAATAAATAAATAAATTAATAAATAAATAAATAAATTATTATTTATTTATTCAGTAAATTAACTAAATAATAAATGTTATAATATTAGTATTTTTAATAACTGCTTATAAGCATTGTTATCCAATATTATTTAATATTAATATTAACTAATATTATCTAAAATTAATATTAATATTTTCTGATATTAATATTATCTACTATTATCTAATAGTAATATTAATATTATCTAATATTATCTAACCGTTGTTTCATATTATTATTTTAATTGTTTTAAATATACACTGATGGTGGATTTAGTATATTCGAAACGTTTGAACATTGAAAAATATAAAAAGAAAAAAATGAAAAGCAATAAAATTTTTATTGCAATATAAATATATATATATATATATATATATATATATATATATATATATATATATATATATATATATATATATATATATATATATATATATATATATATATATATATATATATATATATATATATATATAGTGTGTGTGTGTGTGTGTTTGCGTTTGTGTGTACGGTTCTCCACCTTCAAATTTTATTTCAATATTACGTAAAATCTGTAAAAAGAAACATAAAGGAAAATAATTTTCATACATATTTTTTTATTATTTTCTTTATTTTCATTGTTTAAGTTTGCGTTCTCATAATTTTGATGTTTGAATAACATAATAAAAGGAAAAATTAAATTAGTTTTTACCTTCTTTATATAAATTATTGCAGTAATTAATATCCAATAAAAAATGGTATTTTTTTTAATGAAAATGAATATATATATATATATATATATATATATATATATATATATATATATATATATATATATATATATATATATATATATATATATATATATATATATATATATATATATATATATATATATATATATATATATATATATATATATATATATATATATATATATATATATATATATATATATATATATATATATATATATATATATATATATATATATATATATATATATATATATATATATATATATATATATATATATATATATATCGCCGCCTCTCACGGGCAAAGCCCTATTCAAGGAATGGGTGTTAGATCAATAAAAGGGTAAGAAAAATCCTAAAAATCCAACCTATCGTAAATTCCGTAGATGAGTACAGACGTGGGGTTTAGAGTAATTGAGGTTAAATTCGGCAGGAAACACAGAAGATGAGAGAGAATTCCTCAAAACAGAGGTAGCTTTAGTTGCCTATGTCCACACAAAATTTATGTGCAACAATGCTCCCTTTTGCTACTAGGCCGTCGTAAAGTCGAAGATATACGAGTGGACAGTTCCCTCGAGAATTTGCAGCTGTAGTACCTATAAAAAAGAGACAAGGCACCAACGTCACGTTGCAAAGATAAAGGGTTCAATGAATCAGAAAGATCGAAACAATTTATAAGCATTTTAGTCTTTAACTCAAACTTATCCAAAAAACGGGTGAAACCTGAGCTACCCCAGATATGAGTGCAGTACTCCATACAAATGTGGATGAGGCCCTTGTATAATTGGAGTAACCGCGAAGTAGTAAAATATTCTCGCAGCCTAAATAGAACTCTCAGCTTCTTTGAGGTAGCCCTAGCAACCATTATGATGTGAGGCTTCCAAGACATTTTTTTTTTTGCTTATGTTAAGGCCAAGGATGTTTATATTGTCAACAGGTGAGACGGGAGAACCATCGAAAGAAATAGAAAAATTAGGAGGTGTTTTTGATCGTGAGATTTCAAAAAGTTGAGTTTTTAAATAGTTGAATTTAACAAGGTTTAGACGACCCCACTTTGAAATTCTATTCAGATCAGCAAGAATGCAAGCCGAATGATGAAGACGAAAGGCAAATCTAGGCGTACAAGAGGGAGCAGATTTGAAATGAGTAGAAGAATGGAGGGTCAAGTCATCGGCATATGAATGGATTGGGTTAGATGAGCAGCTGAGAAGATCATTAATGAAAAATAGGAATAGAGTAGGAGACAATAAAAAAACCTGAGGAACACCGCTATTGACAGGAAATGAAGAAGTCGCCCCATCAACAACAGTCGAAATGGAACTATTAGAAAGAAAGCTAGACATAAGTAAACAAAGAGAAGGAGAGGAACCTGGAAAGCAATGAAGCATGCCTTATATATATCAAGCGTCACTACATAATCTCCCTCCCCATGGGCCCTAAGGGCAGAAGATCATAAATCTGTGAGATAGGAAAGTATATCACCAGTAGACCTCGAACGTCGAAAGCCATACTGATCAGAAAAAAGGAAATGGGAATCCAGATGGTCTAAAAAAAATTGAACGAGGGATGGAGCCAGCTCAGAAGCACAGTACCTTAAAACTCGTGGAGGAATTCCATCCGGGCCGCTTGCTTTAATAACGTTCTTAGATTTCAGAAGCATGCCCTGATTAAATGTAATCACAGATAAAGCAAGGGACATCTGAGAGGAGAAGAAATAGGAGGATAATTGATGTAGTCGTTCTGGGTTGAATAAAAGGAGAACAGGAGGCCGAAGTTGGATTGTTAGCAACTTTTAGATATATATATATTATATATATATATATATATATATATATATATATATATATATATATAATATATATATATATATATATATATATATATATATATATATATATATATATATATATATATATATATATATATATATTATATATATATATAGATATATATATATATATATATATATATATTATATATATATATATATATATATATATATATATATATATATATATATATATATATATATATATTATATATATATATATATATATATATATATATATATATATATATATATATATAATATAATATATATATATATATATATATATATATATATATAAATATATAAAGATATTAAATATTTAAATTAAGGCTGAGGTTCAAGTCTTAGAGTGTTGAGTTTAAGAGCTTCAGATACCAACTCTCCCCCCCCCACTCCAACAAACCCCCACCCCACCCGCACATCCTTCTAATTTTAATTTTATTTTTCATTTTTTAATTTTATATTTTATCTTGAGGAATTACATCTTTTACTACCATTTAATAACTATAATTAGTAAATTTTAGACGATAATAGACTATAGTTTATCTATTTTAAGGTTTTTCGCTTGTTTGTGGGTGTAATAATAGTGTGTCTGCAAAATGAATAGAAGTTTTATTTGAATATCAGGTAAAAAAAAAAAGGGTATTTGATAGAGCAAAATTTAGATTTTTAATCGCTGAAAAGCTGAAAAAATGGAAACGCTAAACACCGATTTTTCAATTTCGAAGCATTATATTTTCTTTGAGATTTATTTATCTTTTTTTTTTCCTTTTTTTTTTAGTTTTTTTTATTATTATTATTTTTTTTTTTTTATAAAAAAAACGAAACAATTTGGAAGTATTTCAAAACATCATATATATATATATATATATATATATATATATATATATATATATATATATATATATATATATATATATATATATATATATATATATATATATATATATATATATATATATATATATATATATATATATATATATATATATATATATATATATATATATATATATATATATATATATATATAGATAATTAGTGTTAGTTTGTAGTTGTACTAATAAGAACGTTATTATAATCATTTTTGATGAGAGGAAAGGAAAAATCAAATCACTTTTACCTCAAAAAAAAAAAAAAAAAAAAAAAAACGGAACATTTGAACCCGTTAAATTGTTTTGTTTGTCCTTATCATTTCATAATTATCTGAATTTTATTTCTAATATCAGACTTCTTCCTGATTTAACTTCTGCTTTATTTACAAAGAAAACCATTAATTAATTTATGAAATAAAATGAAAAATAATTCTTGTTACAAACTCCTTTATTTTAAGTTATCAAAATTTTTTTAAATTTGAAAAATATTTTACTGTAAAATTATTGTTCCGGATATCCGGCTACCTTATATTTTGCTCCGGCTTCTCCCACCCCCTCACAGCTACACAGCCAAATATCCGACTTAGGGTTTGTAACCCTAGTAACAAAAACTTATTAATAAACTTTTCCTATAAAACCAAACTTAACAACTTTGAAGAAAATTTTGATAAAATTTTATTAAAATTTAATTTATTAAAAATTAATTATATTATAAAACTTAATAATAATAATAATATTAATAATAATAATAATAATAATAATAATAATAATAATAATAATAATAATAATAATAATAATAATAATAATAATAATAATAATAATAATAATAATAATAAACATTATAAATATATCGGTTTCATCATTGATTTATATGACCTTTAATTTAATTAAGCTATAAAATTCTTATAATCTAAATTCTAAAGTCTTGTTCAATTCGTCCACAACCTTCCTAAAAATTTAGATTTTTCGCAATTTTCGGATTTTTTTTTTTTTTTTTTTTTTTTTTTTTTTTTTTTTTTTTTTAAGAATATCTCAACGATTTACACAATAGAACAGTTTTACCAAAATTTTCTAAAATATCATATGTTTTCGAGTCAGCTGATTCGTATTCAACATGGCGGTTGTGTTGTCAAAATCAAAACATTCACCTGATTCTGATTATATTTTGGTGTATGAGAATTGTTAGCAGTCAAAACAATATTATAAGGTTCTGTTATTATAAAATTAAAAATAAAATTAACGTCATTAATGTTTTTTAATTGGCTTAATTATACTGCTATACCTATATATGAGTATTTATTATAAATTAGTTTATTAAAAATAAACAAAATTTTCAAATAATTTTGAAAATTACAGCTTTTTAATAATTTTTTGTTATTTTTTTATTTTTTTATTTTTTTTTAGTTCATTTCTCACGGGCTTTTTATTCTAGGAGAGGAACTTTTCTAGGTAGTATATACTTAGGATCCCCAAGTGGGATCGAACCGGAGCCCTCAAGCACGTGAGTCAATCACTCTACCGTTTGAGCCACGGTAAAAAAAAAAAAAAATCAAAATAAATTTTAGAAAATTGATATAAAACGGCAAACAAATGTTGAACAATTTTTACAAACATGTTAAAAAAAGATGTAAGAGATAATTTACATGTAAAAAAATTTATTTGTTTACATTTTTAAATTTTTTCATTTAAAATTTATTTCCGTGTAAACAAACCAAATATTTACATGTAAATCTTAAGGAGGAGTTTAGTCCTATGAAAAGAGGCTGGAGGATTCTAAATTAGATCTGCAGGATTCTAAATGAGAAAAGGGTAATGACTGCATTTTCTAGGGAAAATTGACGTGTTATCCAGCCGGAGATTACGAAAAAAACGCTGTTTTTCTCAATAAATTATTAGAAAACTAAATATTTAGTATAAAAGTTGACGAATAGAAAATGGCTTTATAATAATTTTATTTAGAAATATTAAAATATGAAAAGTAATGTTGTAAATAAAAACTGAGCTTCACACAAAATGAAAAAAAAAAGAAAAACAGTGAAATGATTTTTATTTCATATGAGAAATATATTATTTTGAATTTTAAAAATTAAAGTATGTATTTGAATTTTTAAAAACCGATTTATTGATTTTATTTTTCAGTTTTGTTGTACAAAATTAATAATTTATCCAGGATTTCTTGTGCATGGATATCGCATCATGAAACTGTGACCACTTTAATTAATCAGAAATATGCGCAGGAAGTTTTAGATGAATTTTTTGCTTTAATTTCCGAAATGAGCTTTTCAGAGTAAAAAGAAGAAAAACAGAAAGAAGATAAAGAAAGGTTCAATTGCCGTTTACCGTGGCTCAAACGGTAAAGTGATTGACTCACGTGCTTGAGGGCGCCGGTTCGATCCCACTTTGGGATCATAGGTATATGCTACCTAGAAGTTCCTCTCCTCCAATAGGGCAATGCCCGTGAGATGTGAACTTTTTAAAAAATAAAAAACAAAATTCGAACAGATTCCTTACTTTTTACAACCATGTGGTTAAGAAATAATAGTAGTAAGAAAGTAACATTTAACGTGTGGCCACCTAAACCAGCTGAAGATGTCAAAATTCTACATCTGTTTTTGGGAAGGTAAGTCGTAGTTTAAATTGATACGATTAACTGGGACTTTTCCCATATGTAATCATGGGATATCTATGCACAGTGTTCCGATAAATTCCATCATTTATTATAATTGGAGAAAAAAATTATTAATACTTTTAACCTAATTTAATTATCTTTATATAATATTAATATTTAGCAAATTACAAAGTAGCGAAGATAAAAAATTAAAATGTTTAATATTAGTCGAAATATGTCTAAAAAATTTATCAATGATTTTTTATCTATCTACAGAACTTTCTCCAATATTATTCCAATATTATTTTTGATAATTCTATTAATACTTTTAGATTATAGCCTTATTAGAAGTTAGCTTTGCAATCAGTACTATAAGCCTTATTGCTGTTGCTATTACAATTTTTATTATTATCATTGTTATTATTATTATTATTATAGTTGCTGATATTATTAGTACTTTCTTACCATAATCATTAGGATTATTATTAAATTATTACGATCATTATTATATTTGTGAATATCTTCTTCCTCTTATCATTATTATTATTATTATTATTATTATTATTATTATTATTATTATTATTATTATTATTATTATTATTATTATTATTATTATTATTATTATTATTATTATTATTATTATTATTATTATTATTATTATTATTATTATTATTATTATTATTATTATTATTATTATTATTATTATTATTATTATTATTATTATTATTTTTATTATTATTATTATTATTATTAATTATATTATATTATTATTATTATTATTATTATTATTATTATTATTATTATTATTATTTATCCATAATTTTTATAAGATATTTGTATTTTAATTAGCATTATCTTTATAACTCATTTTGTTATATGCACCATTTTAGTATTTACTTTTTAATAATAAAATTCAAAAATTTATTTAACTACTAAACTTTGGTCCTCAATGGAAACCAATGTGTATTCCCTTAGAAGTCATTTTTCAGAGAACTGTACAGTCACTTCATTACTATTATTATTAGTATAATTAGTAGTGTAGGACCTACTAAATATTGTAAATTATAATGTACGTTCAATGAATAAAGAATTTATTATTATTATTATTTATTATTATTATTATTATATTATTATTATTATTATTATTATTATTATTATTACTATTATTATTATTATTATTATATTATTATTATTATTACTATTATTATTATTGTTATTATTATTGCTTTACTTTTTCTTTAAGTATATTAATATTACTGAAATCAGTTGTTGGAAAAATATTAAAATCCTGTTCCCGTTACTATTATTTTTATTATTACTATTACCATTATTCGATAAATTGTTCATTTGAGTTTTGTTACTAAAAATGAATACTATTATTATTGCTATCTTTACTACTTTATGTATTAACATTATTGTATTTATTTTTGCTCATTTTATTATATGCATTATATTTGTATCTTAATGGTAATTAAAATATATTGATGAACTATTGATCAGCTAAACTTTTTTTCAGGGAAATGTACAGCTAACAAATTATAAATATTATATTTAGTAGAATAGGAAATACAAAAACAAAAAAAAAAAAATTGTTAAAAAAAAAAAAATAAAATATAGAAATGAAAATGAAAATTATTATTATTATTTATTAAAGTGAAAATATATATATATATATATATATATATATATATATATATATATATATATATATATATATATATATATATATATATATATATATATATATATATATATATATATATATATATATATATATATATATATATATATAACTACACCATATCCCGCATGATGCAGGGTATATATATATATATATATATATATATATATATATATATATATATATATATATATATATATATATATATATATATATATATATATATATATATATATATATATATATATATATATATATATAATATATATATATATATATATATATATATATATATATATATATATATATATATATATATATATATATATATATATATATATATATGGGCCTGGAGGTGAACATTCCATATTATTTCCCCTCTATTAAAACTAACAAACCTTGATTTAACTCGGCTTGTTCTTGCGCTATCCGCCGCTGGGATGCTGCCTTCAGGGATTACCGTCGTCTTCAAACTCCAGAAACTCATGCAACTTATATCTCATCCCGGAATCATGCAAAATCTATCCTTCGTAACACGAAAAACTCTTTTCTTCGTAGAAAATGTAATAATCTTTCTGGTTCCTCTTCTTCGTGCTCTTTCTGGTATTTTGCAAAAATATCTACTCAAACTTTGCTTTTTCCTCTTTTCATCCTCTAGTATCTTCCGACGGTTCAACTGCTGTTTTGCCTTCTTTTAAAGCTGAACTCTTATATCAAACTTTTACCTCTAATTCAAGTTTAGACGATTCCGGAGCTGTTCCTACTCCTTCAACCCCCTTCAAGCCATTTATACCCAAAATTGTAATTTCTTCTAAAGGTGTCATTTCTGCTCTCTCTAAGCTTAATACTAAGAAGGCGTAAGGTCCTGACGGTATCCCTCCTATGGTTCCCAAAACTTGTGCTTCTGAGCTTGCACCCTGCCTTGGTAAATTATTTCGTCTATGTCTTTCTACTTCAACCTTCCCTTCTTGCTGGAAACGTGCGCTCATTCAGCCTGTGCCGAAGAAGGGGGACCCCTCTCAACTCTCTAGTTAAAGTCCCATTTCTTTAACTTCCGACTTTCTAAAGTTTTCAAATCTATCCTTAACAGGAAGATTTGGAAACATCTCAATTCTTCTAATCTTATCTCTGATCGTCAGTATGGTTTTCGTAAGAAACGCTCTACTGGTGATCTTCTTTCCCTTCTCTTTGACTCTTCGTCCTCCGCTCTTCGGCATTTCGGTGAATCTTTTGTTGTCACGCTGGACATATCGAAAGCTTTCGATAGAGTCTGGCACAAAGCTTTGATTCCCAAACTTTCCTCTTTCGGAATCTATCCTTCTCTCTGTGGCCTTCTCTCTGATTTCCTTTCTGGTCGTTCTA
>SEYY01020193.1:122500-132500 GCA_009176605.1 Armadillidium nasatum
AGAGGAGAGCGGTTGATGAAATGACTGACAAAAAGCACCTTAAATACCACGCAGACGTCTTCACTCAAGACCAAGCTATGAACCCGCTACGTTTCAGTCCAATACGATTTAGAATACCCTCTTTCTTTCGTAATTATACTGATGCGTAAGGCGACTACCCTACCATTATCTCACAAGATATGATGTGGCGAGCGATCGAGAAAATCCAATATGAACAACTTCAGAAAAGAGAAAAGCGTTCGCCAGAGTTCTGTGTCTCAGTCCTGAGGGCAGTATCGATCTACACAGGTATTCGACACACTATATTAAAGTACTAAGAATGTTTATATGAAGAGCGAGCTCGTAGAGTCTCCGAGGAGAGCATGTACGTGGAGAAGAAGGAGATGCTTATAATATGTAATCCAAGAGGGTTTATTCGCAGAGCGGACGAAAGTTAAAATTACCTGTGGGAAAGTGTGCCAAGACAGACTACAGTTTCCCGAGCCCAGGATAGGGGAATTATTTATCTCAGGTGGGCCCAGATCCCGATCAGGCGTTATACAATTGTGGCCGACGTCCAATGCGACTCTATAGTCTTGCTATGTTGCCGTTGTTCATAGCCAGCGCGAATGTGTTTTATCTTGTTCGTGCACTTGCAGGCATAGAGAATGAGTCGCCAGTATAGATTGTTAATCATATGATGCTCCCTACCTCCTGCTCAAATTATAGTTTGCCCTCATCTCACATTCCTAGACAACCCCGCCGAGTAAACCTGCCCCGTGCTTACTGCCTCAGTCCCTCCCCAGAGTTAGCTGATTTGGTTGTATGTTACGTCCATGCATATTATCTACGGGATTGAAAGGACAACAAAGTTCCTGCTCATGGCAGTAAAGAATAGCCTTATGGCAGAACATCTTATATAGGGACGAAGTTTTTCTTGCTAGTGCTTCTCCCTGAAGATTTCATAGATTGAACGTGAAAAAACAAATCTCACACATCGACAAACAAAAACGAATGTATCCTCCCAGTTATGACATGCCTCTGCCAAGACGTAGACAAGAGAGTAAAGCAACCTAATACCGAACGTTCCGGTAATCCGTCGTCCTTACCCACTGGATAATAGACAACCATCCGATTAAATACATATAACAACCACGAGACACAACACACCTTGTCTCAGTCAAGGTTCCACGATAAACTACAGAATTCTAGCTTAAAAAGTATGAATTAAGGAGAAAGTCACTCCAGTGCAAAAATCTACGATGCATCACTTCTTCGCCGCTACCTTAGTGATTTCAAGCAACATTCCTGACCTGATACAGATGATCTGGTGATCCATGACACGCTTTCATCAACTTAAGTACATGTAAATTTCCGATGAGAAATATACCCCACTCTTACTTGCAGAGTACGATAGCTCGTACGGACGAAATTTCTCACCAATCATCTAAGTGTAAAACCTGATCCAGACACATTCCTATCTTAAAAGCCTCTCTGTCCTCCTCCCCACTCTCTCTCTCTCTCTCTCTCTCTCTCTCTCTCTCTCTCATCTCTCTCTCTCTCTCTTTTTTCTCTCTCTCTCTCTCTCTCTCTTGTCAATTCCTCAACTTTCCATACCAAAACTCTCCCATAAATTTTCCCTACTACACTCAGCAAACTTTTCTCCCTATAATTCTTACACACCATCCTATCCCCTTTCCCTTTATATATCGGCACTATACAGGCATCTTACCACTCCTGAGGCACTCTTCCTTCTCTCCAACACACATTAAACATTCTTACCAGCCAGTCAACTACCTCTCCCGCTTTAACCCTTATCATCTCACAATATATACCATCCATTCCTGCCGACTTTCCCTTCTTCACCTTTCCCACAGCTACTTTTACTTCCTCCCTTCTCATAATCCCCTCTTCTTCTTATAACATCTCCTCATTCTCCACTACTCCCTCGGCTTCCACTCCCGTCATAAATCACTAAAGTGTCTCTTCCATCTCTTCCCCCACCTCCCTCTCTCCTTGCACCACATCACCATCTTCCCCCCTCACTCTCTCTCTCTCAGCTCTTCTCTCCTTCTCCTTACTTTATTTACATCCTTCCAAAACATCTTACTTCTTTCCTTAAAATTCTCTGCCAGCTTTCTACTCCACTCTCCTTTTACCTCTCCGGTCTTTTCACCTCCCAAACCTCTCCCTATATTCCTCCCAATCCCTATCCTCCTTCGTGCTCAAATACTTGCAAAAGGCCTCATTTTTTCCTTTTGACCATACTCCCCAATTCTTCTTTCCACCACTCACTCCCCTTTTTTCTACCATTCCCTATTTTTTTCACCCCACACACTCTTCTCGCAACCTCCACTAACGCTCCCTTCAGTTTACTACTCACTCTTACTCCCCCTCACCTCTTCTCATTTCTCCCTTATCCTTCTTGTGTAGTCACCTCTCTTCTCCTCCTTTTATAACTTCTCCCACTCGTATTATCTCCAACAACTTCCCCTCCCTCCCAATTTCTCCCATCCTCCTTTAACTTTTACCTTTAACTTTTATTTTCGCCACAACCAAATAATGGTCCGGAATACCCATCGAAACTCCCCTCAGTACGATAACATCCAACAACCTCCTCCTCGATTCCCAACTCACACACACAAGAACCACTTCTTCCCTCCTCTCTTCTTTGTTCACCCTTCTTACATTTAGAGTCCCCACTTTTCATAATTCTGAACCCCTCTTCCTTACAGATATCCCTTTTAAATTTATCCTAAATCACTCCCGAACTGTGACGTTTTACGGTGAAACCCACTACCCAAGGATACCACCAGTTTTTAGAGGCCCCCACCCAAGTTAACTAAACTACCCTAAATTCAAAAATTCACTCCCCCAATCAACCACGAATTCTTCTTTATTCCTAATATCTAAAAATATTTAATAATCTCACAGTTATCAAAGTAAAAAAGAAAATTTTACCTTATATTAATAAAACTATTTCTATTTACAAAAAAAATAAATAAATAAATAAAAAATAAAAAAATAAAAAAAAATAAAAAATAAAAAATAAAATTTTTTTTTTTTTTTTTTTTTTTATTATTATATATATATATATTATATATATATATATATATATATATATATATATATATATATATATATATATATATATATATATATATATATATATATATATATATATAGGAGAGAGAGATACAGACAAATGAAAGCAAGTAATTATATCAAAACAATCCAAATCACGCTTTTTAAAATACAAATACTAAATTATGAACAACAACAATGTTAAAGGCAAATAATTTCTTTTCATTCAAAATCTTTCACACTTTTATTAAATATTCACACTTTTTTCTATTCAATTTCTGGTTACGTTGAACGAAATTCAAGGAAAATTTAATAGAACAACTTTATAAATTAATCGAATGCTGATTAATATTGCAATAGTTTTGAATCGATTGTTTCTTATTGAACAAGTAGGATAATATATATATATATATATATATATATATATATATATATATATATATATATATATATATATATATATATATATATATATATATATATATATATATATATATATATATATATATATATATATATATATATATATATATATATATATATATATATATATATATATAATATATATATATATATATATATATATATATATAGGAAAAATTAAATAGGTATAAGGGATTTGTAGAAATTTCCGTCTAAAGTTTTGAATACATTAGTACAATAAGAAAAGGTTTATCGAAATGAAGAGAAAAGGTTTATCGAAATGAAAAGAAAAGGTTTATCGAAATGAAGAAAGAAAAGGTTTATCGAAATGAAAAGAAAAGGTTTATCGAAATGAAAAGATTTTTCGAAATGAAAAGAAAAGGTTTATCGAAATTAAAAGAAAAGGTTTATCGAAATGCCAAAGGAAAAAGAATCAAGAAATCGAAAAAAAGAAAAAAAAAACTCATGATAAGGAGGTTCTTAAGAAAGGAATTACAAGAAATCAGAAATATGATAAAATGAACTCATCTGTTTCCAAATATTTTGGTTTCAGGAATATTCAAAGTTCTTTTGTTTTGAAAATGAAAGAACAGAATTTAGGACAATTGAGGGATAATTTGAGTGTTGTAGAGGTCTTCTGTTTCTACAAAGGTTAATTTTTAAGCCGACAAATGCAATAATACCGCAGCTCAAACGATAGTGATTGACTCACGTGTTTGAGGGTGCCGGTTCGATCCTTCTTGGGGATCATAGGTATACGGTATATACTACCTAGAAGAGTTCCTTTCCTCGAATAGGGCAATGCCCGTGGGATGTGAACTTAAAGAAATAAATTAGTCGGGTGAAATGGTGGTGAGAAGGAGAAATAGAACCAAAATCGTCAGAATATAGTTAGAGCAATTGTTTGGAAAAGAAAGTTTATCCTTATCAAAGGCACAATGACTGAAGGTCCCTCATAAAGAAATAGATGAAAAATCAAATTAAGAAATATTAAATTCATTATTGTTCTTGGATAACGAAAAAAACTTTTTAAGAATTTTCGATAGAGGAATTTTAGGTGCGACGAATAAATACATATTTCACACTTTTGGAATGAAATATAAGCCGAAAGAGCTGATGGATTATTAAATTTTTTGAAGGTAGTTGCACTGAAACGAATAGTTCGAGAAAGTTCAGAAAGTATCCAAAGTTTAATGGAAGGCTAAGAAAATAATATATACCCCTCCATGTTAAAGAAAGCTATTGTCATTAGAAAGTGGCTTTGTGCACCCCAAAAAACATTATCACTGTAGTAGCAATCATTCGCCTGAAAATTAAAAAGATTCTTCTATAAGTACCAACAAATCTCAACACTTGAATGTCACAAAGTCTTCTGGTTTATGCCCGGGGAATCTCAGTGGAATACTTGAAAAGCAGGATCACTATGTATATAAAAATGAAAGATGTCTTGAATACCCATAAAGGAAAAGTTATTAACATAAGACGAAGGATTTTTAATTATGAAATGTTTGAGCCTGTTAAGAATCGAGAACTGTTAATCAGTTTCACTAGCTATCATCAGTATAAGGGAAAAGTCAGTAATTAATAGAAAGTGGAGGAAAGGATAATTTCAGGATTTCTATAGAGAGTTAGAAGGAAAATAAACAGCAAATAGAATTTTGAAATATGCAGGCATAAGAGCCAAAAACATAGTATAGAAAATTTGGAGGAATCAAATCATAAATACGAGAGAAATCTTTTCCAGAGTGCAGACACATTTCCAACCTCTGAAGGAAAACAATTAAAATGAACATAAGAATCGCTGTCGGAACTTTCAGACACTGAGTTTGAGTCAAGGACAGGAGTTGGTGGTTTGTAGAACAAAGAAATAAATCAGCAGATTTATAAAAAGATGGCGAATGTTGCAAACAATTAATGAAAAAAATTTGGCTCTATCAATAAGTGTATTATAATCTGATTAACGCTATGCATATGGAGAATTAAAGAATCGACTTTAGTGGCTAATCATTTTAAGGTTGTTTTCCTATAAAGTTTTCGAATAGATTGTCTATTGAAGATATCGCTGATTAGCAAAACAATAACGCAAGATCAGTTGAATGCTCTAAACATTTAAATTATTGTTCTTGTAGAAAAAAGATAGGCAGGCGATATCTTTAATCTTTTCAAATCTAAAAGTTAAATTGATTTATTTTACAGTTTGCAAATTTTAAACATCAAATCGACAGTCTAGTGAAGAGTCTGATATTTGTAAATCTATCTACAAAATTGTATCAATGGAATTCATAGCTTTTGCACTTTGTTTAATAATTTTTGGGTTGGAAAAATATTTTCCACTTCCTACAGGCTCCTTATTATCCTCCACAAAGTTCTTTGCATGTTTCTGACTGTTGTCTAAATTGAAAATGTCTTTCTACGGTTTCCGGTTAAATATATATATATATATATATATATATATATATATATATATATATATATATATATATATATATATATATATATATTATATATATATATATATATATATATATATATATATATATATATAATATATATATCAGATTAAGCAAAATAAAATATGAAAATGCTCTAAAAAGGAAAAATTTTAAATAAAACTCTTTAAACCCTCTAATCTTCTCTTTTATTGATCTTCATCGATTTACTGAATTTAAAGAAAGAAGATTAAGGTAAAATATTTGAAGATGCGTATCGAGCATCTTTACATTATTTATTGTCACGAAAAATAATCATTATAATTACAGTTAAAATTGACAGTCAATTTGGTGATTTTTTGCTACAAGGTAGAATGTCATTTACATCGATATAGAATGTGTTTAAAAACATGTATGAAGAAATGGGGAGAAAATATAATAAAATGTATAGATTTCTTTAAAGGCTATTCGTCTTCTGGAATTTAAGTGCTAAAAGGTTTATAATTGGAGTTCTGAAATACCGAAACAGTTTAAAACAAGATTTAAGTTTCAGTCCTTTTTTTATTTGAATAGTAACTGTCGAAAAGAAAGAAGTAAATAACAAGATATCGTTTTCTATAGATTTTACCCTAACCTAATCTAACCTAACTCATACTAGCCTTGGATTTGATGTAGAATTTGGAAAATATCATTATAACAGAATGAAGGGAAGAGGAAGGTTATGACAAAGAATGGATATGTATAATTTTATAATTTCTAATTTTACCAACCACTCAGTGGTCTGGGATGGACATATGTATGTGTGCCATGTATTTGTATAGAAAATGTAAAAATTTGGAGCGTATATTATGATAACACCGACTGTCATTTTAAAATAGTTTTAAAAATTAGTTACTTGGTAAACTGGAAGATAAAAGGCAAAGGAAAAAAAATGCAAAATTTTGAAAAAACGACAACTGATAAACCTAAAAGGAAAAAAAAAAGAACTAATACTTTCATCTCAAATCGTTCCATTTCAGCACTTGCTGATGGAGCGACTTCTTCTTCTTATTTTCCTATTAACTGTGATGTTCCTCAGGGTTTTGTTCCTCCTCCTATTCTATTCCTGCTTTTCACCTTTGACCTTCTCAACTGTACACATCTAACTCCGTTCATTTTTATGTCGATGTGTCAAATTTCAACTTTTATGCTCATTTCAAATCTGTTCCCATTTTTGCTTCTAGAGTTGCTTCTCGTTTTCAGCTTTCTGGTTCCATTCTTTCTGATATGGATGGGATTTTCCGGTGGGGTAACAGCAATTTTTTAAAATTCAACTCTGTAAAAAAAAACTTCTTTATATCTGTCCGTCTAAAACGCCTATTAACTTTCCTATTTCTGCCGTCTCACCTGGGAACAACATAAACATTCATGATCTGAACATAAATATCAAATTCTCTTGGAAACCTGATATCAAAAAGGTTGCTAAGAAGGCTTAAAAGGAGTTGGGATTTTGTTCAGAATGCAGGAATTTTTGTCTTTTGAACACATGTTCTAGTTTTGCGTGGTTTTGTTCTTATGTTTTGGAAGGTTCAGTTCCCATGATTCTACTGGATAGAATTAAGTCTAAGACAAAGAGACTAATAAACTGTTACCTACTTTCAAATTTCCTTGACCCTCTTTCTCTGCGACCAGACGTTGGCGCATTATAAAGTTTTACTTTCTGAAAACAAAAAGGTATATCGTTTTGAAAACTGTTAACTTTTAATAACAAAATTTCTTCATTAAATTTGAAATCGTTATTTGCTAGCAATATTATTTTGGTAAGAGATCTTGAAAAATGGGAATTTCTGTAAGTGACTGCTAATGAATTAATATCATTTCTGGTAAAATATTCTATCATTTGTTCCTGTATGCAAAAGAAAATATGTACAAGAAAAAAGACTTTTTTTTTTGTTTTTGTTTTTGGCTTCTTTAGCAATAGCACCCATTGCATAATTGTAACTACGTCAGCGGATGGGAGAAAGATGTAGCTCTTTCCAATGCGATAATGCACAGAATTCACTGGAGATCTTATACGAAAATGGAATTTTTTCTTTTTCCGAGAATTTTAGGAAAGGATAGATTTTCTACTGTTTATTTTCGACATATTTAAGATGAACAAAAATAAATAAATAAATTAATAAATAAATAAAAATACAAGTCTATGAAGAAGCAAGATTGAAATTTATTTTTGTCTTCAAAAATTTATGTATTTTTGTATTGGGAAAAGTTAAGATTTGTCTAACCTTACAATAGATTCATGTAAAGTATTACACAGCTCAACACATATTTTGGTTCTTCAAATGTTAGATTTGTGTCTGAGTACATTTGACCTATTGATTCTAAAAATTGCACTAGTTTTCCCCTATTAGCTCTAGTTTCTCAGAAATAATTGTCTTTCTTCAAAGTCTCTAAAAATTGTTTCATCAAGCCTAGCTTTATATGCAGTGGTGGCAGTATGATTTCATCTCGTGGTACCGAAGGTTTATTAATTACATTGTGTCATCCAACCACCATATTTTCCTTCGGAGGCCAATCTTTTCTTGCCCAATGTTCATGTTTTGCTCCACTACCTCAAAGGCGTAAAAATCAATGATGCTTTGTGTACCCGCTTTGTTGATCAAGAAAATAATTAACATCTTCAAATCTATACAAATCACCTATCGATGTTCTTGGTAATTTATCTATTCCAAAACTACAAAGATTGGCTAGTATTCCTTCTTCATCCAGGTTGAGTGGCCAATTGGTATAAAACCATATTTGTTACTGCTATGTAAAAGAAACACAAACCATATTTTGAGCTATCGCTGAAAAGACGCCACTCAATGGGTGATATTCTGAAAAAACAATTTTCTTCAGAAAGTTTCATGTCATTACAGAGCACTAAGTAGTTGCCTTCGGTAAAGAGTGGCAGCAGATCCTTTTCTCTACTTCGATAAAGTGTGACTTTCGTTCCAGGCTGAAGCATTTTCTTTTCTTTTAGTCTAGAGGCAAGAAATTCAGACTATTCCTGTGGGAAGTTGTTTGGAAATCACTGTCACTGTTCACACTTTTTTGACAGTGTTCAATATCAAACATGCAAGAATCATCCTCTGAGAGCTGTGGAAGTTCACGGAAAGTTGGGACGGGTACAGGAGCCTAGTGTGGAAGAGATCTAGCTGAAGATAGATCAAGGTAAGCCTACCTATCGTGACTATTTCGATTGATGCCTATGATATTAAAAGAACAAAAATAATCATCGAATTGGTTTCTTTTGTTCTCTCCAAACTATTAGTATACTAAATTTCAAGCATCTTCTCTTCCCGTTTGTCCACTGGCCCAAATGCTCCGTACTTGTTTTGCATATGATAAGAGGCGTTCATGGCTTATCTTGATCTCCAAGCTTGAGACCAAAATGACCTGCATATGTTCTTCTTACAAACTCAGAAATAGGTTTCCTTTTTCTTTTCATTGTGTACTTTCATAATATATAACAAAAGACGTCGGGATGATTCACGCAGCACTTCTACGCTGTTCTATCTAAAAAATGAAATTATATGAATGGGAAAATACACACAAATATACAAATATTATATAGTTAAATTACTTACCTTTCAAGAAGAAAGTATATATGTAAGTACCCTCATTGTATCGGCTTTCCCACTACAGCATAAGCCAAGTAACAGAAGAATAATTTGGAAAACTTGTCAGAATTGAAAGCTATGTTCAACTGTGTTTCACAGATCAATGCTGGGAAACCTAAATATAACAAATAAAAGTTTATTAAATTATGAATGAAAGTTCATTATTTAGAAAACAGTGATTATTTTAAAAACATAAATGTTTCCCACTCTTATAATTCAAAAATTGTTACAACCCGAATCTGCAATAGAAATGAAAACATCAGAGAAAAGGCTCGAATTTTATAACTTCAATCTTATCTAAGAAACTATAGAGCTGCTACGGTCTATCCAATACAATATTCTGAATCAGTGTCACAAATTATCCCAGAAACAGGTTTAAAAACCAAGGCACCAAAAATATACATTTTTTGTTGTTGACCTGTTATTATTATTATTATTATTATT
>SEYY01020193.1:145000-152500 GCA_009176605.1 Armadillidium nasatum
TATATATTATATATATAATATATATATATATAATAATATATATATATATCATCTCACCATCCATCCTGTTAGGATCACTCCTGTCAGGCGACGAGCCTCTGAAAGGCATTCCGTCCTATTCCAAGGCTCATCATTGGTTTCTTTGAGCGGTGTGTCTTTTAAGTAGCCGGCTTGCTAGGCCTGTCGCCACAACCTCCAAATAATGCTGAAGGCACATTATTGAAAGACTTGTTGTAAGTCTTTATGATTCAGATGTCATATTGAATCACGTTCAAAATAATCAATATTCAAGTTGAAATTTGTAAATATTTAATTTTCTTTGTATTAATTCCAAAACAGTTCGTATTTTACTTTTTTTTTTCACAATTTTTTCTTTATTTAAATTAAATTTTACTATTATCATAATTTCGAAAAAAAAAAACAAACTTTATATTAAAATTTTGTTTATTATTTAAACTCATCCTGACTTGAATATTGATGTTTCTTCTCACTCACAACCTTCTTCTCTAAATCATGTTTCTTCTGAGAGTTTATTTTTTACTCTTCAGATTACCATCTTTCTTCTCTTTCTTGGTGTTTTCCTTCTAAAATCTTACTGTTTCTTCTCTTTTTAACACGTCTTACCCCAATGACATCTGAACCATATATATATATATTATATATTATATATAATATATATTATATATATATTATATATATATATATAATATATATATATATATATATTATATATATATATATATATATTATATATATATATATATATATCTGAAAACATTATTTTTTAATTATAATAATAATATTAATAATAATAATAATAATAATAATAATAATAATAATAATAATAATAATAATAATAATGATAATGATAATGATAATAATAATAATAATAATATAATAATAATAATAATAATAATAATAATAATAAGAAGAAGAAGAAGAAGAAGAAGAAGAAGAAGAAGAATAAGAAGAAAATAATAATTTCAAATTCAAATTCAAAAACATTTTATTCAGAAATTGGTACATTTACAGGTTTAAAATTTAAAAGTAGGTCCTATTCTACTAAATTCGATAATAAACATAACAATAATATAGTGGCTGTCCAGTTTTCTGAAAAGGGGCTGCTAGGGGAAAACACTGTGGTTTCCTTTGAGCCCCAATATTTAATACATCAATATATATACATAATTATACTTTATTTAATACAGTTAAGATAGGTTACTGCTAGAGTAACAAAAAAAAAATTTTGATCATGCAAGTAACGATAGCAATGACGTTACTTATGATGTTTACTATGATAATACTGGTAATAATAATAGTAATGATGATAATATACTTAAATAATAATAATAATAATAAGAATAATAGTGTCAATAAGAATATAATAATAATAATAACAATAATAATAATAATAATAATAATAATAATATAACCAATAATAATGAATAAATAATAATAATAATAATAATAATAATATAATAATAATATAATAATTAATAATAATAATAATATAATAATATATAATGATAATAATAATAGTAAAAATACCGTTAACGATAGTAATAATAATAATGATACTAACTACTAATAATATTAATAGTAATAATAGTTGTAATCAGTAAATTATAATCGAAAATAGTAACAATAAACAAAGTGATAATAATAGTAATAAAAATAATAATAACAAAAATAACAATAGCAACAATAATAATAATAATAATAATAATAATAATAATGTAATAATAATAATAATAAAAAAATAATAATTAATAATAATATAATAAATAATAATAAAATAATAAATAATAATATAATAATAATAATAATTTAAAAAAAACAAAATTAAATTAATAATATGATAATAATAATAATAATAATAATAATAATAATAATAATAATAATAATAGTAATAATAATAATAATAATAATAATAATAATAATAATAATAATAAATTAATAATGCTAATATAATACCAATAATACTAGTGATAAAATAAAAATAATAATAATAATAATAATAATAATAATATAATATAATAATATAATAATAATAATAATAATAATAATAATAATAATAATAATAATAATAATAATAATAATAATTAATAATAATAATAATAATAATAATAATAATAATAATAGTAATAATAGTAGTAATAAAATAATAATAATAAGTGGATCAATACGAATTTTTTATGTACATTTTTTTAATTTTGCGTGCATATGATTTTATTGATCTTTCATTTTTTATGTCATCTGGAAGGTTGTTAAACAGAATGGTGGAAGTATAGCTTACTGCTTGTCGTGCTTTAGTGAGCCTGTACAAAGGTGGTTTTAGGTGATTGTTGTTCCTTAAGGTTATTCCTCTTTCAATTTGATTGTTTTGGTGGTTTGTTTTTAGGAATTCGCATGTGTTATTATTTATTATTTTGTGGATTTCCTTTAGGAGGGAGAGGTTTAGTAGATGTTCAAATTGCAATATGTTAAGTTTTTTAAAGAAAGGTGGTGTATGACTATAGAAGTCTCTACTGCCGCTGAGAAGTCTTATGATTCGTTTTTGCATTGTTATGATTTGTGTGTGTTTGATTTGGGTGTTGTTCCATATACAGAGAGACAGTAGAGTATGTGGGGGTGAATGTGTGCAAATATATTTTTTTAGAACATACAGTGGAATGGATTTTATTAATTTTAATAATAATAATAATAATAATAATAATAATAATAATAATAATAATAATAATAATAATAATAATAATAATAATAATAATAAATAATAATAACCTTATAGAAGTGTTATTAGTAATAGTATGTGAGTTCAATTGTATTAGCATGGGAAATTTCGATAAACCTTTGTGGTTCTCAGTCTCTCTATGTTTCTCATTTTCTTATGAGTTCTCTTACATTTAAATGCGATATTAATGTGTTATTTTCAAAAACTTTACAAGTTGTCTTTAAACTGTGAATGTCTTTTAAATTAGGAATACTGATATTGTTGGAAAGATTACTACCATGTTTATGAGTGTAAATGGAGAAACTGAATACAATAAAGCAAGATATACTATACTGTAATATTGTTGATAAAATACTAGATTTCTTTTTACTCTTTTTATTGTTTTATTGTTTTCTTTTTTTGAAGGATCATCACGTTTGTCTCGCTTTATCAAATAGACAACCTGCAGAATTTCTTCACACCACCCCAGTTGCTTGCTCTTTATAGGGGTGTTGTTCGCCCCTGTATAGAGTACGCCTCACACATGATAAATATTTATTAAGTAGTCTCATATCTACAGTATGTGGTGAGGTGGAAATAGTTTAGCAATTGATTTTATCCTTAGTTAAAAGACTTTACAACAGGTTTGTATTCCTGTATGAGTATGTAATAAAAGAGTTTTTTTTAAACTTCCGGTTCGCTTTTCCGAAAAAAAAAATATTTTAACAACTGGTTCGGTACTGAACCGGATAGAATCAGTTTCAACTCACATTTGTTTACATCGATTTTATAATTCTTTGGGTTCAAATTAGCGTTAATAATATTTTGCCATATAAAACACTGATAAAACATAAAACTATATAAGTGCTCATTCTTTCGTAATTTTTAAATTATTTATTTATTTTTTTTTAGGTTATTTTTGTTGATGTCGGTGCGTCATTAAGACTATTATTATTATTATTATTATTATTATTATTATTATTATTATTATTATTATTATTATTATTATTAGGTTAAGAAGTTGCTGACCATTCGATATATCGATATTTTTTATATCGATATTTTTAGTAATAATTTACCTTCTATATTGGTAAGTTGTACTTTTCTGTATTAAGATGAATGTTAAGGATATAGGTGAAATTTGTTCCACAGATTGGATGGAGTCTTCTTGCATTTTTGCAACATTTTAAATTAGTAGTTACAGAAAAAGAGTGTGACAAGTATGAAAAAAATGTGATATATCAAAAAGATATATATATATACCTGTATCACACGGCAACGTCGAATGTTCAGGTTATGATAAGTCGAACTAAGTACGCTATAAAACTTAATAATAATAATAATAATAATAATAATAATAATAATAATAATAATAATAATAATAATAATAGGCATAAATGAAATGAAAGCTAAATAATAATAATACAAATGTCAAAAAAAAATTTGCATTCATATATCGGTTTCGATATATCTATGCTTCCATATATCGATATTTCCATATATCGAAAGGTCAGACAACTTCTTAACCTTTACCTTATTATTATTATTATGATTATTATTATTTTTGAAGAAGAACATATAGTAAGATAGCAGATTTGCTTTTTATAATTCTTAGCCATAAAAATCTTAAAAGAAAACATTTTCGGAGAGAATGTAAATTTTAGGATTGACTATAGAGAATGTAAAATGTAAATTTTTTTTTATGGATTTGGAAATTTACTAATATATATATATATATATATATATATATATATATATATATATATATATATATATATATATATATATATATATATATATATATATATATATATATATATATATATATATATATATATATATATATATATATATACAAAACCAAAAACCCTCGTAACTGTAAATGAGTTTTTAAATTAGTTCAACACAAATTTTTAGCCTTTGAACATATTTTTATATGCGTAAATAGACTCAAAAAATATATTTTCCCCCCAGACACCGTCTTTGTATTTCTACTTCAACCTTCCCTTCTTGCTAGAAACTTACCCTCATTCAGCCTGTTCCGAAGAGGGGTCCCTCTCAACCCTTCAACTACCGTCCCATTTCTTTAACCTCCGTTCTCTCTAAAGTTTTCGAATCTATTCTTAACAGAAAGATTTGGAAACATCTCAATTCTTCTAATCTTACTCTGATCGCCGGTATGGATTCGTATGAAACGATCTAATGGTGATCTTCTATCCCTTCTCTCTGACTCTTGGTCCTCCTCTCTTCGGCATTTCGGTGAATTCTTTGCTGTCGCGCTGGACATATCGAAAGTCTTCGATAAGAGTCTGGCACAAAGCTTTGATTTCAAAACTTGCCTCTTTCGGTATCTATCCTTCACTCTAATTTCCTTTCCGGTCGTTCTATAGCATCTGTTGTAGACGGCAACCGTTCTTCCTTTAAATCTATTAAATGATACTCCTCAGGGTTCTATCCTATCCCTAACACTTTTTCTGCTTTTCATTAATGAACTTGACTCTATTACTTCATTTCCTATCCTGATGACTCCACCCTTCATTATTCCTTCCAGTTTGAAAAACACCCCACCCAACAGCAGTTGATAGACTTGAGAAGGGTAGCCTTGGAGCAACCAACCTCTGATCTTCTACGAATTTCAAATTGGGGCAGAGAAAACATGGTTGTCTTCAATGCCTCAAAAACTCAGTTCCTCCATCTCTCCACTCGACACAATCTTCCACACAACTATGATGTCTCCTTCGAAAACACACAACTCAAAACCTTCATCTGCTCTTAATATTTTCGTCGTATCCTTTTCTCGTGATCTTTCTTTTAAAGATTACATTGCTTCTCTTCTAAATAAGCTTCTAAGAGGTTGGATGTTCTGAGGCGCCTTCAGAATTACTTCACGCCATCCCAGTTGCTTGCTCTCTATAGGGTTCCACTCATACAGCTCTCCTTGAGAAGGTGGAGTCTATGACCTTTTGTCTTATCAACTCTCCTGCTCTTATTAACTCTCTCCCTTTTTGACCGTCGTATTGTTACGTCACTTTCTTTACTATCGCTATTGCAACGGACACTGCTCTTCTAAACTCTGTCATATACCTCCTCCAGTAAAAAGAGCTCATGCGACACGCCTTTCTACAGTTTCATCCTTTCTCTGTCCAACTCATAGACACCAGATTTAACCGCTATGCTCAACCTTACATATACTCTACTGGTAAAGACTGGAACACACTCCCATTATGTTTTCTCAACTTCCTTTGACTTACATACTTTAAAACGCCGGTACCTGGACATGTCGGCCTCCATCGATCAAGATAGTTTTTTTTCCAACTCCGGTGGAATTTGGGAGGCCTCCGGCCTTTGCCCACCGGATATATATATATATATATATATATATATATATATATATATATATATATATATATATATATATATATATATATATATATATATATATATATATATATATATTATATATATATATATATATATATAATTACTTATTACAGGCTTTATTAAACCTTACAATTTAACAAACCATTATTTTCGTTCATTCATTTTCTGATAGGGGAAAATCACATTTAAATTATTTAAACATTGGAAGTTAATAATTTCCAAATTAATGGTGCAATATTTATAAAACTTTCAAACTTTTGATAGATCTATAAATATCTTATACAACAATAAAGTTGATTCTTCAGATATCTGAAATTCGCTACTAATTGCAACACTGTATTGTATCCTTTAATTCGAAGTAGAATAGGATGTTGATTATAAACTTTTCGTTAACTTTTGAATATTAATTTTTTCCGTGTTTTTTCTTTTTTAAACCAACCATTTTTATCTCAAATTGTGATATATAGAAATTTTTATTTTTTTTTATTTGAAATACTATTGATTAGGTTTTAATACATTTACGTTATACTTTGTTACTTACAGTCGTAGGCCAGTTCTTGGTAGTGCTAAGCTTCATAAAATCTCTCAGAAAGTATGAAGTCTCATGATCTGAAGACAGGGATTGTCCATTGCTATCAAACTGTCCTTTCATATTCGTAAAAACTAGTTGCAATACAATTTTTAACTTCAGTTTTTTTAAATATCGCATAGATATTTACATGCTTGTTTACAAATGAAAGACATATCTCATCTTGTTCAAGGTACTTAAGCCTACAAAATTAAGCTTACAGTAGCGACCACCAATACAAGTGATATGGTGATGGAAATTTTAAGGCTTTGACCATGGAAACAAAAATAAAATTACCAAAATATAAAATATATTTAAACTCAATAACATTGAAAACCAACAATTATACAGTGTAATTCAAAAACAAACAACAAAGTTCTCGATACTTTCAAGATAGTTAATATTTTTGACTAGTTTATGCTAAGGGTGATCTAAACGGGTAACAACCATATTTTTCAAAATTTCTAAAGTTTTAAGACATACCATAGATTCATTTACAGATTCTTCCCATTTATATCTCTCTGCTATCTTTAGTGCCATTTTACAATTCCATTCTGCTTCTTCAAAAGCTTTTTTCTGCAAATACACTGTACCAAGATTTACGTAAAAAGAGGCAAGACATTCGTGTTGATGAAGTAGCCCTATGTTGATAGCCTTATTGAAGTATTCAATAGCTTCATCATAGTTCTGCTGCAAGAAGCAAACAGTTGCAATATCATTTAGAAGAACTGCCACTTCAGGATGATTTTTCCCTTTCACTTTTGAGTAAACATCACATGCTCTTTTGAAATGTTCTTTCGCGCAATCGTAACGAGGTAAAGTAAGAAGAAACTTCGCAAAC
>SEYY01020193.1:157500-160000 GCA_009176605.1 Armadillidium nasatum
AAACCTTCCCTGAAAAAATAACTTTTCTTATCACATTTTTCAGTGGTTACATATTATTGTTTACATTTTAAAGCAAAACTAATCCCATAATTCTCCAGAAAATTATGTATTAAGACAAGCCCATATAGCAATATATATATGAAATTAACGAATTTTTTTTAACTTTTGTAAGGTTGTATCTGCTCACCAAAAATATTGACCTTTAAATTCTTTTAAAAATAATTTGAACATACTGTATAAAAAAAATTTACAAGATTTAAAACACGTTTTTTTTATTATTTTCAGTTGTAACTTTCCACAAAATATCAAACTTAAATTGGATTGCCTACCCTCTAAAATCACATAAAAAATAATATTTTCACTGATTTTGATACAAAAACTTACAACTTTAAGGGAAGCGAAATTTAGTTATCAAAACTGTACCTTAACAATGGGCTTTGCATTAAATGTTCAAATCTATGGTTAAAAAAAATAAAAAATAAAAAATATAAAAAAAAATATTTTGAAGTTAATTTGTAATGTTAGCACTATATAAAATATAATTTATCTTGGAAAATGGTCAAGCAAACTACTTTATATATATATATATATATATATATATATATATATATATATATATATATATATATATATATATATATATATATATATATATATATATATATATATATATATATACCGTATATATATTAGGGATGGAGCGATACCAAAATTTTTATTGATACTGATACCAAGACTTTCAACTTGACCAATACTGTTACCAATTCTAAACTTTTAATATATATATATATTATATATATATATATATATATATATATATATATATATATATATATATATATATATATATATATATATATATATATATACCCGATCCCAGTAAGGCTCTCAGGGGCTGTCAGCAGGGTCAGCACTAATCTCCATCTAGATTTGTCATAAATAATTCCATCTTCCACCAACTGTTTTACTGTAGGCAACTGATGTCACTTCGGTGATTCCCCAACTGACTTCAGCCATCTCTTCCTGGGTCTCCCTCTCAGTATTCTTCCTTTTGGCATCAACTCTCACCTCCCTCTAGCAGCTCTAAAACCTCCATCATCCATCCACACGTGTCCCAACTATCTCAAGTCTTGCTGCATCTATCTTTTGAATTATTGGTCCAACCCCTATACTTTCTCTAATTCTTTCGCTTCTTATCCTCTCCCTGCTGGTCCTTCCCACCATCAACTGCAGCACTATCTCTGCTGCTTGAATTCTGCTTTCTTCTCTTGTTGTCGTACTCCAAGTCTCTGCCCTATATAACAAAATTGGAGAGAGTACTTTCAAAAATTACTTTCTTTACTCCAATATTCATTCTTTTGTCGGCCAAGATTGAGTACAGCACACTCACCACTCTTCCATATTTCCCCTTCCTATTGGTGATTTCCAGCGTATTTCCTCATTTCCTTGTGAATACTCCCTCCTCCTCCCCAAATACTCACATCCTCTCTACCACCCTCACCTCCAGCCATTCACCTTCAGCACAAGCTCCTCTCCCTCCTCTTCCCAACTAACTATTAAGAATTCTGTCTTTTCCACATTCACACTCAATGACCAAGAACCTACAAGGTATGCAGCATTGTTAAGATTTAATATTAGCAAATGATAAAAATATGGAGAGTGATGTCAGAGTCAAGGAGACTTTAGGGGCTAGTGACCATTATATAATTAGATTTAACTGGAATGTGATGTCTGGACCCAAATTGCAAGTCAATAAGGAAAAGATATTAGATTTCAAAAATGGTAATTTTGGCAAATTTTGAGCAAGGCTTAATGAAGTCAACTGGGATAAGGAGTTTAATGGTCAAAATTGTTTTATCATGTGGGAATACTTCAAGAAATAATGACTAATATTCAGTCTGTATGTTTTAAAGATTAAACCTATTAGGGTGGTGAAGAGAAAACCTAGTTAGTGGGATAAAGAGATAAAGGAGAAAATCAGTGAAAAGCATAGATGTTTTAAAATATTTAAAAGTAGTAGTAGGGAGGAAGATTTAGAACATTACAAGAGAATTAGGAATGAACTTAACCTGTCAATAAGAAAAGCAAAGATAATGGCAGAAATTAATTTGGCAAGGAATAGTAATAAAGACCTGAAAAACTTTTTAAGTTTCTATGAATTTAAAAGTAAGGATAAGAAAATTGGTGCAATAAAAATTAATGAGAATTTAGTAAGTTCTGATAAGGAATTGGTTAATATTTTCAATGCTTATTTTGCGTCAGTGTTTACTGAGGAAAGATTGGATAGCAGTTTAGAGATTAGTAGCTCTAGCATACATGTAATAAATAGGTGTACAGCATTTGAAATTCAGTTAAATGAAATTAAATCTTTAAAATTTACCATAAAAACTAATTACTTGGAAAACTTTCCTAATGACACCAATGATATTCTGAATAATTTGCTTCACTTAAACGGTAATTCTTTTGTGACGTTAACCGATTTTCACCATTTTTTGCAAGC
>SEYY01020193.1:165000-182500 GCA_009176605.1 Armadillidium nasatum
GCTGAAAAATTTGCATAAATTTTCCTCCCATACATGTCTTTGATTTTTGTTAAATATTTAAGTCCAAACATGTTTTTTTCTTCAAATTTTGTTCTAGATAATCTATAATACTAGTTTTGTCCAATTTATATATATGAATAAAAAGCACTATTGAATGGCTATTTTTAAATTTGTGCAGTGGGTTAGTTTTCCCTTTCTATTTTCTCATCACCTTAATTTTGCAAAAATTTAAAAAAATAGTAATTTGCATATTTCCATATACTTTTTTATATAAAAATATTCAGAAAGGTTCATATTTCTCTAAAAAAAATTATAAATAGTTATATTATGTAATCCCAATTTTTTGCAACTCCTGAAAATTGAAACTTTGGTTAGTTTTCCTCTGTCTTACAGTATATATATATATATATATATATATATATATATATATATATATATATATATATATATATATATATATATATATATATATATATATATATATATATATAATAGTGTGTGTGTGTTGTGAATATATATATATATAATATATATATTATATATATATATATATATATTATATATATTATATATATATATATATATATATATATATATATATAATAATATATTATATATATATTATTTATATATATTTTTTTTTTTTTTTTTTTTTTTTTAAAAAAATATAATTTATTTTTAAAATAAAATTAAAAAAAATTTTTTTTTTTTTAACAGAAAGAATGTCTAAAGAATGGGCTAAAACCTTATTTTCTTTAAATGAACTTTTTGTATATAATATTATATATATATATATATATATATATATATATATATATATATATATATATATATATATATATATATATATTATATATATATATATATATATATATATATATATATATATATATTATATAAATATATATACTTTTTAAAAAAAAAAAGTTTTTTGATTTGATCATTAGGAGTGGATGGAGGAAGCAACAGCACAACAGCAATAGATTCAGTTGTACCAACAACTGATATTCAAGGATGCGTTCGATACATTACTCGTATTGCAATGGTGATGTTGGAGGAAGATGAGGAACCATCACCACAATTAAAAACTGCTCTCGAGAATCAACATCATCTTGAAGCCATTCATAAATTCATTTCTGATCCACAAACAAAGATCCTCTTTATTCAGCGCTGCTCGACAAAAGGTTTGAAATTCCTTATATATATATATATATATATATATATATATATATATATATATATATATATATATATATATATATATATATATATATATATATATATATATATATATATATATATTATATCAGGGCTGTGAAAAAACATTTTTTTTTTTGGCTTTATTGGGTTTAATAAGAAAAATCAATAATTATTGCCATTTAAGCACTGTAATAGGGTTGCATATATATATATATATATATATATATATATATATATATATATATATATATATATATATATATATATATATATATATATATATATATATATATATATATATAGGGAAGCAGCTTATAATTTTATAGCACTTGACTGGAAAGAAGCAGACATATTAAACTAGAAATATTTGTATGGATAAGGAAATAATAATATTTAATTAACTTATTTTATTAATCCTATAGAATATTAAATACGATATGAAATGATGAAAAATTCATTGACTACTGTTTGAATAAAGTAATATAATTGTCAACACAAATTTTCTGTGTACATTCATCATAGCCATCCCTTTTAAGTACCTCTCCCTTAATTTGCCATTTTAACCCCAGCAGGCAAACCTAGGTTTTCCCTGATTTTTAGTCGGGGCCAGGGCTGGGGCCCCTGTCGGTCCATACTAATACTACTTGCCCAGCCATGCACCACCAGTACAGTATAGTTCTTTTTCAGCGAAGGATCAAGACTTGGCTACAAAGCACTAAGGGAGAGGACAGGTTTTAAGGGAACAGTCCAATTTCAAAAAAAAATTTGATTTTCAGTTGATTCTCCTGAAATTTTCAGCATATAATAGCTTTTTTCCTAGTGAAAAGTCCATTTCTAGTGTTTTTCTGAGTTCCTACTGTCTTAATCCTCAATTTTTAGAGAAAGGTGGATGTTCCTATATGCGTGCAACAATTTTATCTCTTCTTGTGTCTCTAATTTGGAGTCTTCTGAATGCTCTACTTTATGGCTTAAACTCTTGCAATTCTACAACTATTTTAATTTGTTCCTTCTTGTTTAACTCTGCAAGGAGATATTTGTGCACTTTAGAGCTGCTAACTGTTCTGACTTGCAGTTGTACTTGCATATTTCCCATGGAATTTTTTTATGGATGTGGTCCCTCGGAATGTGCAGAGTGCATAACTGAGGTGATTCTCCAGCATAGAGGCGTACATTATATATTCTTTCCCCTCTATTAAACCTTACAAACCTTGATTTAACTCTACTTGTTGTCATGCTATCACCTTAATTTCCAAAGTTTTTGAATCTATCCTTAACAGGAAAATTTGGAAACATCCCAGTTCTTCTAATCTTTGATCGCCAGTTTGGTTGTTGTAAAGAATGCTTTACCTGTGATTTTCTACCCCATATTTCTGACTCTTGGTACTCTACTCTTCAGCATTTCGGTTAATCTTTTGCTGTAGTTCTAGTCATGTTGAAAGCCTTTGATAGAGTCTGGTCCAAAGCTTTGATTTCCAAACTTTCCTCTTTCACAATCTATCCTTCTCTCTGATGATTTCCTTTCTGGTCGTTCTATAGCAGCTGTTGTAGACTGCCACCATTCTTCTTTTAAATCTATTAACAGTTGTGTTCCTCAAGGATCTGTCCTATCTGCAACTTTTTTTTTTTCTATTTTTTCATTAATGGCCTCTCTATTACTTCTTCACCTATGCTGATGACTCCACTCTTCATTACTCCTTTCAATTTGAAACACACCCCTCTCAACAGCTGTTAATTGATGTAAGGAGAGTGGCCATGGAGCAATTAACCTCTGATCTATCTCGCATTTCAAATTGGGGCAGAGGAAATATGGTCGTTTTCAATGCCTCAAAAACTCAATTCCTCCATCTCTCTACTTGACACAATCTTCCACACAACTATGATATCTTCTTTGAAAACACACAACTCAAACCTTCATTCATCTCCTTAATATTCTTGGTGTTTCTTTCTTGTGATCTTTCTTGGAAAGATCACATTACTTCTCTTTCTAAACCGGCTTCTAAGAGGTTGGATGTTCTGAGGTGCCTTCAGAACTTCTTCACACCACCCCAGTTGCTTGCCCTTTATAGGTATGTTGTTTGCCTCTGTATGGAGTACGCCTCACACATCTGGGGTGGTTCCACTCACATCTCTCCTTGAAAATAAAAAGTCTAAGGTTTTTCATCTTATCAACTCTCCTACTCTCTCAGATTCTCTCCAATCTCTTTCTGCCCGTCGAATATTTGCGTCACTTTCTCTATACTATCACTATTACAATGGACAGTGCTCTCCCGAACTCTCTCATTGCATAATCTCCTCCTCTGAGAAGAGCTCGTGCGACATGTCTTTCTATACAGTCTCATCCTTTCTCTGTCAAACCCTCTGACGCCAGACATAACTGTTATGCTCAATCTTTCATGTACTCTACTTGTAAGTTCTGGTACATACTCCCTTTATCTATTTTTCCAATTTTCCTTGACTTGCACACCTTCAAACAGTGTGTATCAAAACATGTTAGCCTTAAACTGGTCTCTGATTTGAGATTCTCCCAACTCTGGTGGAAATTGGTTTGCCTCTGGTCTTTGACTACTGATATATATATATATATATATATATATATATATATATATATATATATATATATATATATATATATATATATATATATATATATATATATATATATATATATACTACAGATGAAACTGAAGAAGGTGGTGATGGGGAAGAAGAAAAAGAAATATCTTACACAATCTCAGTTAATGTTCAGTTCACATCTGTGAAAATGAATAGGTATGTGGTTCCTCTCTTAGTTTTCGTAATAATTATTTATTAAAATATTAAAAATTATCGCCAAATCTAAATTGTTTAATTGTATATATTGTGCATATGTTAATAGTAATAAAACTTTTCCCGTAGCCTATCTTTTTTTTTGTGTTATAGTATGTAGTTGTTTTTGTGTTATTGTATTCTTATTTCATCATTTTTAGTAATTATCTTTATTTCTATAACTATTAACAATTATAGAGGCTATGCCAGAAATTTATTCTTTGCTTTGAATTAATATTATATGGCAATGAAAATACTACCTAAAATTACATTTAACTACATAAATGGTATCAACTGAAAATAAAAAACAAAAAAAAATAAAATTTAAGCCTTTGCTTTTTTACAGTATTTCAGTTATTATTATTATTATTATTATTATTATTATTATTATTATTATTATTATTATTATTATTATTATTATTGTTGTATTATTATTATTTATAAAGAAAATGCGGTACAGTATACTTTCCTGATAAAAGTATCCTTATTTTCCTTTGTACATCATTTTTAAATCCCTAAAACAAGTCTTCCAATTATTATTAGTATGATTATTTTCATCGCCATTATTATATTTTAAATAATAATAATTAAAAAAAAAAAAAAAAACTATCATAAGAAAATCGTTCAGAAATTTATGTACTTGTAGAATTTGAAAAATAAATAGCAATGATACTTTTAATTTTAATAAATTTTAAAAAAATATTAATAAAATGATCAGTCTTTATTTAAGACAGGATATGTGAATAATCTTTGTAGAAATTTTCTGAACATTTATCCTTTAATTCAATAACTTAAAATTTTTTAAGAGAATAAAATTTAATTATTTTTTTCCTGTAGACTTGAATTTTAGAATGAAAATTTTAAGAATATTTGAGTTAAATAATGTAATTACAAGTGGAGATAGTCAAAGTCAGTAGACATATATTTACGTGTTTCTACGTAAAGTATGTTAGAATTAAATTTAAATTTTAATAAAGATTGGAAAATTAAAAATTTTAATTTTACAAGCTGTAGATTGAAGTAAATAAATAACCTTAAATTTTTGTAAATTAGAAATAGCTTTTAACCTACCATTTACTAATTCTGCAAAATATTTATATAATAAATTACATGCATGAAATTGATATAAATTCGAATTCAAAGTTTGGGAATCATGTTACAATATTTAAAGAAGTATTGGAAAAAATATGTTTAGTTGTAAATAATCTGTATAACTTGTTGTTTATAATGATAGTGTTGTATTTTAAATAACTCTGATTATTATTCTTTTTTCTTAGTGTTCTGTGCATCAAAAGAGGAGTTGTGATCGAAGCAGATAAGTCTATATCATCCCAAATTAGAAGCATACAATTAAGTGATGGATCACCATATGAAACTCTTCATTCTTATGTTTCAAATGCAGTTGCTCCTTACTTTAAGTCTTATGTAAAAGAGTCTGGAAAAATTGAGAGGTAAGAAGGAATATTTCTCTTTTTTAATTATATATATATATATATATATATATATATATATATATATATATATATATATATATATATATATATATATATATATATATATATATATATATATATATATATATATATATATATATATATATATATATATATATAGAGAGAGAGAGAGAGAGAGATTTTTTTTTTTTAATTTATAAGATACCATTTTAAATGTACATTCCCAGCAAAGTTGTAAAAGACCGTTATTAATAAGTAATAACTGATAACCAAATAAAAGTTTTTTATCTATATCTAATTAATATTATTCTGAAAGGTTTTTTTTTTTTAAGCCTATACTTTAACATGGGTTTGTAAGCCAATTGGCCGGACCAATATTAAGTAGCTTCACCAAATGTGTATATATATATATATTTCTTTAAATAAAAGTAAATGAATTATATATTTTCAAGTTAAATATTTTAATAATAATTTTATTAAATTTCTTTAAATAAATAATAATAATAATAAAATATAAAATATTTAAAAAAAAAAGTTATATATATATATATATATATATAATATATATATATATATATATATATATATATATATATATATATATATATATATATATATATATTATATATATAATAATATATATATATATATATATATAAATTTAATATTCTGTCAGCAAGAAACATAAGCGTATCCCTTTGGGATACGCATATGAGCTTGTTGTTATTATTATTATCTATATCTTATTATTATTTATTCCGTTTCATTTTTGGCTTATGTGCATTTTGCGCAGTACACTATTAAATTGCTTCACCAAATAATTTTATTAAATTTCTTTATAATAAATAATAATAATTTTATTAATTTTATTTAAATAAATTTATGTGTTGCTTCACAAAATATTTTAATAATAATTTTATTATTTTTATAAAAATTTTATAATAAAATATAACTGTCAGCAAGAACATATGCGTATCCCTTTGGGATACGCACATGAGCTTATTATTATTATTATTATTTCTAACGAACTAATCAGCCTTTTATGGGAGTAGTTTAGTGTTTGTTTTGGAAATTTGAGGCAGTCATAAAAACTTAAATTCGAATGTAATTTCCTTATTTTTTTGAAGAAAAAAAAAGATTTTAAAAACAATATATATATATATATATATATATATATATATATATATATATATATATATATATATATATATATATATATATATATATATATATTATATATATATATATATATATATATATATATATAAGTATCAAAGTTTAAAAGTTTGCTATAGTGTTAGCAGACATTAATTATTACTTCATATATATATATATATATATATATATATATATATATATATATATATATATATATATATATATATATATATATATATATATATATATATATATATATATATATCTCCTCTGGTGGGTAAAGACCAGAGGACTACTAATTTCCACCAGAGTTGGGGCAATTCCGGAACCTATTCGTTAAACAATGACTGCCCCAGTACACGGCGCTTGAAAGTGTGCAAGACAAAAGATACTCGGTAAACATATAAAGGGAGTGTGTTCCAGACTTTACCAGTAGAGTACATAAAAAATTAGGCATAGCGGTTAAGTCAGAGGTCAGACAGTTGGACAGAGAAAGGATAAGACTGGGTAGAAAGGTGTGTTGCACAAGCCCGTCTCAATGGAGTAGAAATGCTACTGGAGAGTTCAGAATAGCAGTGTCCATTGTACTACCGATAGTATAGAGTGAGTGACGCAACTATTCGACAGGCAGAAAGAGATTGGAGAGAATTAGTGAGAGCGGATGAGTTGTTAAGGCGAAAAGCTATAGACTCCATCTTGTGAAGGAGAACTGCATAAGTGGAACTACCTCAGATGTGTGAGGCGTATATATATATATATATATATATATATATATATATATATATATATATATATATATATATATATATATATATATATATATATATATATATATATATATATATATATATATATATATATATATATATATATATATATATATATATATATATATATATATATATATATATATATACCTTTTAGTTACATCTGAATCTGAATGTTACCAATGGATTAAATTAGGAATTAAAATAAAAATAAACTATTTTAGAAAACAAACCAAATGGTATAAAATAAATGGAAAGCAGTTTTGTGCATTTCAATAAATAACTTTTAGTGGAAAGCAACATATCATTGTTCTGGAAACAAAATTATCAGGAAGCGATGTAGCAAAATATTACGTAAAATTAATAAAAAATTACATAATTTCAGTAAGTAATTAAATAAATGAACAATTAAGTATAACAAGTTGATCTGTGCTATACAAAGAGTTAACTGTCCCAATTTGACCAAAATCGAATATGTAGGTACAGAGATATAGAATATAAGCCAAAAAATGTAATTAATGGTTAATTAGTAATTAATTAATTAAAAATTTGAAAAATCAAGAAAAACAATGTTCCGTTGTATTCGAAACTCTACAGTCAAAAGAATAAATAAATAGATAAAATTAGTTGCTCTTGAACAATTTCTGAATCAGGAAGTAGTTTTAAGGAACATTTACGAATGAAATAAATTTATTATTTTTATTATTATGATTTTTTTTTAATGCTGCAGAGATGGGGATAAAATGGCACCATCTGTTGAGAAGAAAATTGCTGAATTAGAGATGGGTCTTCTTCATCTTCAGCAGAATATTGATATTCCAGAAATCTCCCTTCCAATTCACCCGGTTGTTGCCCAAGTAAGCTTACTTCCAAGATCTTTATTTAAGGTAAAAATCATATAACATTCATTCATTAATGTTCATATTTTTGGCTTAGGTTATTAAAAGATGTGCTGATGAAGGAACAAGACCCAAATTGGAAGATTTTGGAGACAAAGTTGAAGATACGTTATTTTTAAACCAACTTACAAGTGGAGTTTCCAGGTGGATTCGGGAAATTCAAAAGGTATTCTGTGCTTTACTTATTTAAAAATGTTAACATTATATAATGGTATTTAATGTTTAATTTAATATTTTGATAGAATTTTGGAAATACCAGTCCTATAAAAATATTTTAAGTATTTTTTATTTTTTTTTTCAACCTCATATACTGTCAGTTTTGACAATTTGTTTCTTTAGTTATTTTTTTGTTAAATACTTTTCTAACAGTTACTCTATAATAATGAACATCAAGTATATTTTTTTATTTTTTTTTTTTTTTTTTACACCACCACCACTCACGGGCAAAGCCCTATTCAAGGAGGGGGTGTTAAAGGAATAAAAATGAAAGTAAATAGAGTACAAAATCCAGAAAATAAAAACCATCACTGCAGTACCCACCTAACGCAAATTTCTTAGGTGGGCGCAGACGCGGGCTTTAAAGAAATTGAGATTAAATGCAGAGGGAAATACAGAAGATGGAAGAGAGTTCCACAAGACAGAGGTGGCAGGAAAGAAAGTGGCACCACAGCGGACAAGCCTGGAGTTGCCTATGTCCACGCAAAATTGATGCGCGGACATTGCACCCCTTGTGCTGCGAGGACGCCGTAAAGGTGGAGGTACACGGGTGGATAGTTCCCTCGAGCATTTGCCACTGTAGTACCTATAGAAAAGTGACAAGGCACCAACATCACGTCGCAAAGATAAAGAGTCAAGAGAATTAGAAAGAGCGGGAGAGTTTATAAGTCTTTTAGCCTTTGACTCAACCCTATCCAAAAGACGGGTGAAACCTTGAGCCACCCCAGATATGAGAGTAGTATGAGGGCGGATGAGACCCTTGTATAATTGGAGTAACTGCGAGGAAGAAAAAAATTCTCGCAGTCTAAACAGAACTCCCAGCTTCTTTGAGGCCGCCCTAGCAACCATTGTGATATGAGGTTTCCAAGACATTTTTTTGTTTATGTGAAGGCCAAGGATGTTTATAGTCAACAGGAGAGACGGGAGAACCATCGAAAGAAATAGAAAAGTTAGGAGGTGTCTTTGAGAGAGAGATTTCTAGAAGTTGAGTTTTTAAAGAGTTGAATTTCACAAGGTTGAGATGACCCCACTGGGAAATTCTATCCAGATCTGCAAGAATGGAATCGGAAAGATGTAGACGAGAAGCAACTCTAGATGCAAAGGAAGGAGCAGATTTGAAATGAGTAGAATAATGGATTGTTGAGTCATCGGCATATGAATGTATAGGGTTAGATGAACAGCTGAGAAGATCATTAATGAAAAGTAAGAATAGAGTAGGAGACAAGACAGAACCCTGAGGAACACCACTATTGACAGGAAAGGAAGAAGAAGTCGCTCCATCAACAACAGCCGAAATGGAACGATTAGAAAGAAAACTAGACATAAGTAAGCAAAGAGAAGGAGGAAACCCAAAGGAGGGGAGCTTGGAAAGCAGTGACGCATGCCATACCCGGTCAAACGCCTTAGATATGTCAAGCGCCACCACGCAAGTCTCCCCATGGTCCCTAAGGGCAGAAGACCATAGATCTTTGAGATAGGAAAGTATATCACCAGTAGACCTCGAACGACGAAAGCCATACTGATGATCAGAAAGAAGGGAATGAGATTCCAGATGATCTAAGAAGTGAGAGTTAAGAAGGGTTTCAAAGATCTTAGACAGAATACAAGTGAGAGCTATAGGGCGATAGTTGGAAGGATCAGAGCGGCTACCTTTCTTCGGAATAGGTTGGACTATTGCGCGCTTCCAACACTGAGGGAAAGTACTAGTATTGAGGCATAGAGAGAAAAGTTGAACGAGGGACGGAGCCAGCTCAGAGGCACACTCCCTTAAAACTCGGGGAGGAATGCCATCCGGGCTGCTTGCCTTCCTAACGTTCATAGACTTCAGAAGCCCATGCACCTGGTCAAATGAAATCACAGGCAAAGGCATGGGACCTCTGAGAGGAGAAGAAGTAGGAGGAGGATTGCCGGAGTCGTCCAGGGTAGAATTAGAGGAGAATAGGAGGCCGAAGAGATTAGCCTTTTCAGTTGGAGAGTTAGCAACAGAACCATCAGAGCGAATAAGAGGAGGAAAGGAAGATTTACAGAAATTGTTGGAGATGTTTTTTGGCAAGAGGCCAGAAAGATTTTTCAGTAGGAGAATTTAGGAGCTCAGCACACCTTCGTTTGGTGAAAGTCTGCTTTGCTCGTCGAAGAATATCCCTGCAACGATTCCGATCTGAATGAAAATTAGCTAGAGTGATAGGAGAAGGAGAATTTTTCCACTGTCGATACGCAATATCTCTAGCCTGAATGGCACGAGAATATATATATATATATATATATATATATATATATATATATATATATATATATATATATATATATATATATATATATATATATATATATATATATATATATATATATATATATATATATATATATATATATATATGATGGGACCATTTAGGATTTTTTTGACAATGACGATTATATTGAATTTGACAATGACTATGAAACTGAAAAATATATTTTAAGAATTTTCATTAGTTTAATAAATTTAACAATTTTAGTAAGAAAGAATTAAATTTTCTTTTCTGTATTCTTTATTCAATTGTGTGAATACATTTAATTTTAATATATAGTATAATAGTATCTTCAGAACATTGATTTGAAGAATTTTAAAATGTGTGAACTTGAACAAGCATACAAAATTCTAGTACTTCATATTTACACCTCCTTAGATGTCATGCAGAAACATAGAGGAGATGTTCCATGATCAAGATTCTTTAAAGATTTTGAAAATAGCTAAAACAATAAATAGTCTGCTCCCTGCAGCGAAAATTGAAGATTGAAATTTCTGTCTTCAGTTTTTACTACCGCAATCTTGAATGGCTACATGAAGTATATAAACATGGAAGTGTTAGGCCAAAGCCTTCTTTTAGAACATATACCTTGTATAAATATGCTTACTCGGATAGATTTGTTCCCAAATTATTACAGATAATTATTTTAATATTTTCGGATCTTTGTTTTGAATGAAGCAAATTAATTATTTTCAGTTATTTGGAATTTTATTCGTTCTGATGTATTTAATCATGGCCACCGCTAAAGTTTTTAAATTCTTCGTTTGATCCAAACATTATCTTATTTTCCTATATATGACCTTTATGATTTTAATTATACTAAGTGATTTCTTAAATTAATTGACTAAGTTACATTTTAAAATATATTTACGTTTGTTTTTATAGATTAGGTAACAAATGTCACAGCGAAATGTCCCACGAAAATCAAGATTTTTAAATATTTTCACTGCAGCTGGCTTAAGCGTGTTACGTCACACTTGATTTCGTGGAACACACCCTATATCTTTTCTAAAGTTTCTGTGGTAATTTGATTTCTTCTTTTAGAATATATTTGACTCCTACTACTTAACAGCCTTTCACTCTCAATAGAAGAAGGTGGTGAAGAGATATTTATAAGCCAATATATGTAAATTAATTGGCAAAATAATCGGCAGAAAAATGACGATGACAAATGAAATAATATGACGATAACGATTAATCCTCCCATCATATATATATATATATATATATATATATATATATATATATATATATATATATATATATATATATATATATATATATATATATATATATATATATATATATATATATATATATATATATATATATATATATATATACTGCTGCAAAGGGTATTGAAGTTATGAAAATGATACTTCATATTATGTATTCTTTATAGGTTTGTATAAAATTTAAAAATGAAGCATTCTGTGAGTGACTCTCATTCATATTTTTCTTTGTTTAATTTAGGTAACAAAACTGGATAGAGATCCTTCTAGTGGAACTGCTCTTCAAGAAATTAGCTTTTGGCTTAACTTAGAACGAGCCCTCTTAAAAATCCAAGATAAAGGATCAAGTTTGGAAGTTTCTCTCACTCTTAATATTTTGAAACATGCCAAAAGGTTTTTTGCTACTGTCTCTTTTGATTCAGATACAGGTAAAATTATATATATATATATATATATATATATATATATATATATATATATATATATATATATATATATATATATATATATATATATATATATATATATATATATATATATATATATATATATCACTATGTAACTCTCCATGTGAAATAGTATCCGAATAGCTGACTGAAAGGATTCCCTAATTTTGTCACCTGTTTGATCAAAACCTTATTGTTTAGGGGGAAAAATGACACATTTAGATTTAAAAATCTAAAATTTTTCTAAACCAATTTCATTAATTGCATTTCGTTTTCATTTCAAAAATTGTTTATAAAATAGGATTATTGTTATTTCTTTACATATGTTTTAAAATTATGTAAAATATATATTACTGAAATATGAAATATAATCAGCATAAGACAATGATCTCCGTCATTCGAGTAATTGAACAGGATTGTGCCTGTGAGTGGTGGAGATAATTGTAAAATAAAAAAAAATTAAATTTTTGTTCCAGTCAATTGTAAAAATATTAATTTCTGATTTTGTAAATAAATATCCATTACTGAGACACTTTAAATCCTTATATTTTTCTCATTTCATCTCCTACAAGTTTTAAGATGTGTTCTAAATTACTTTGAAATTCTTTAAATTGCTGTTTTCTTTTTTCTTGAAATTTTTTCCTTTTTATTAAGAGGTTCTTTTCTTTCTCTTTGATTTTATCATATCACTCATGATGGTGATATATATATATATATATATATATATATATATATATATATATATATATATATATATATATATATATATATATATATATATATATATATATATATATATATATATATATATATATATGAATTCACATTTTAAAATAGTTTTCTGAATTCTAATTTGGCCATTATCATGTAATTGAAGAATGGCTATGAAATGTTTTTTGAGAGCTCATAAAATTGATTTGAATTTCACAGGTTTGAAACAAGCTTTGGCCACCGTTAATGACTACTCGTTACTGATGAAAGATTTTCCCTTAAATGATCTTTTGTCAGCTACAGAGCTTGAAAAAATCAAATGCGCCGTTACTTCAATATTTAGTCACTTGAGGAAAATTAGGTCCACCAAATACCCAATTCAAAGAGCTATTAAACTAGTAGAAGCCATTTCCAAAGATCTTTCTTCCCAGATATTAAAGGTGCGTGAAAACGAATATGACAAGCATATCGTTGTTCTCATTTCACTTAAGTCAATACATTATTAAATAGTTTTTTATTTTTCTTATTGTTTTTTTAGGTTCTTGGTACCCGCCGTTTGATGCACATTGCTTATGATGAATTTGAGAAGGTAATGAGTCAGTGTACTGTTGTATTTGTTACATGGGAAGATGAGTATGAAAAATGGCAGGGACTTCTCAGGTGAAAATTTCTTTTTAAACTTGAATAAATTTAGAAGTATAATATCAGTTAAATGAAATAATTTTCGATTTTATTTCCGATTTCATAATAGATTTCTGATGTTGCTTGTTATTTCAAAAGTTTTATATAGCTGTTTCTTTCAAAGTTTTCAGTTCCTTATAATAGTTTTGTATGTTGCTCTAATTTTCAAAATAGACCTAAATGTAATACAGTAAAATCAGAGATGCGAATCCAAAGTTGTTTCAGCAAAATAAAGAACTAAAACTCAGTTTAGATAAAAGCTTACAGAAATAAAAATTTAAGATGTAAAGAAGCAGTAATCAGTAATGCTTTGAAAACTCTTATTAAATTAATATTAATATTTTAACACTGATCAACAAAGAAATTGCTACCAGAGTAAAATCATGTGGATTTATTTATTCGAGTCACCATGTTAATTCCGAATCTGTACTCGGAATTGTAACACATCAGGATTTCGTATTTTGCCAATGCTTGCTTTTTGTCTTATGCTCTTATAATTATATGATAATTAAATTTATTACAGTATATTTCAGATTATTCAACTAGTAGCTTTTAAGTAGGTATTATACTACATTTAAATGTGCTATATTCTAATATTACTCATTTTGTGTATTAAAACATTAACTTAAGAAGACACTGTAATAAGGCGAAGGATTATATAGATGTAACTGTTCTCGGCATCTGTCAACGTAGTTTGTGCTGTTGTATGAGCAATATTTGGGGTTTCTCAAAGAAAACATCGAAAACTCAATTTGTAGATTGTGTGTAAGCTTTTAAGCCAGCTCAGCATGGTTCACATACTCCTGTTTCACGGATTCACTTGAAGATCTTGACATGTTTGACCAAGAAACCTTAGATTACCATGTAGAAAAAGAATATATAACGGAATTATTTGAAAAAGAGCCACTTTTCCTATATCAACTCGAACTGAATGATTTAGTAAGAGACTGTGTCAAAGGAAAGGCAGAAGCTTTGGAATACAGATGAAAGTAATGGAACCTTCTACAAAAAGGTATATAAATATTTTCCATTCTTGCTATGAAGGTTAAGCTGCCTTTTTCAAACAAAAAGACAATATTTGCTTCTGTGCTGATGTCAGTGAACTCACGTATGAACAAGAGAATGACCTTGTAGCTCAAGATTGGAGATTGTTTGTAGTAAAAGCAGAATTTAAAGAGGCCCTAAAGTTGTTTTTACACAATGGTAATGAAAACTCTTCCATTCCTGTGACTCAGGTATGAAAGAGACAGATAACTCAGTGGATATCATTTGGAAAGTATTTACTTACCTAGTCCACACACAAATGAAAAATTTTTTAGAGATCTAAAAGTTATCTCTCAATTCAAGAAAGAACTACAGTTAAGATATTCCAAAAACATGTGCTGCCTCATGTCTATGAAACACCCGTGATGACACCAGGTATTTAAAAAACTGACCTAAATGAAATGAAGGCAAAGTTTTACAGTATATGCCACAGATATAACCATAAGGTGTTTCCCTCACCGTTTCACATCAAATTGAGTCTCATTAAGAATTTTTCAAAAGTGATGGCCAAAAATTTGCTATTGTTCCAGTATCTTAAAAAAAAAATTGGGGGGAAAAAATGACACAAAATTAAAAGCAGACATTTTCATTGAACCTGATATAAAATTGTTGACTAATAGCAATTTTAGAGATAGCTAACTCCACTAGAGCTGCCAGAATAGGATTCATTCTTATTATTTAAGCAAAACTTTCTAGAATCTTATGGGGCTGTAAACTATGGTGATTTAATCAGCAACGTATCTGATGGTGTATCAAAGAATGGCTTATATTGGGATAAGTAATTCTAAAAATCTGTGTTTTGCATTCCCATCTAGATTTTTACCAGAAAATCTTGATGCTGTTAGTGATAAACATGCTGAAAGGTTTGCACCAGGACATTTAAATGGAAAAGGGTATCAAGGTTAATCACTCCCAAATATGTTTGGTGATTCTGCAATAAGAGACCAGCCCATTGTACAATTTCAAGAGCAAGTGTTTCAAACATTTTTGAGGGTATTAAGTATAAAGAGTATTTAGTATTAAGTTTACCTTGAACTTTTGAAATTTGTTTTAGTTTTACTGATATATGCTTGTGTTCATAACTCATAAATCTGACATGTTTCAACATTTTTTTAACTCGGATTTGAAATCTGCTCGCTTGATTTACTCTAGAACAGCATAATTTGTCTTGACAGCAACCAAATTTTTGTTGTTGTTGTTGTTGTTGTTGTTCTTGCCATTAACGATGTCCAGTTTATTAAACTTTTTTTTTTTTTTTTTTTTTTTTTTTTTTTTTAAAGAATGAAAAATGAATATTATAAAGCAAAAACTACGTTTCAATTTTGTTTTTAGTGTTGGTAATTTCTTAGTTATTAATAGTACCTTAAAATTTAGAACATTTTACATATTCTATGGAATATTAAAAACTAGACTCCATTTAAATATTAAATGTAAAAATAGTAAAACTCACAAGAAGTTTCTTCAGAAATTCAGATATAAATTGCTCATAATAATGTGATAAAGGTGCTGAGAAACAGTATTAAGTATGTTATAGTGAATTAACATTTGAATCAAAACATACAAGTTTAATACTGTTTGTCAGCACCTTTACCACATGGAATAATTGTGTGCATATATATATATATATATATATATATATATATATATATATATATATATATATATATATATATATATATATATATATATATATATATATATATATATATATATATATATCAGAGATATTGTGAAGAGGAATAGAGAAAGACAACTGAACATGGTTTGGAGAATATCTCCAGCTCACAAAAAACTTCAACAGCGTATGGAGCAAATGCGAACCTTCCGACGACAACATGAACAACTAAGAACGGTGATCGTAAGAGTCCTTCGGCCTACTGTAGTCAAAACAACAACTTTAGCAGATGGAGATACGGCCGAATTGAAACCCGAAATGGATGCAGCAGATATAAGTGCCATTGAAGAGGTATTATTATTATTAGTAGTAGTAATATATATATATATATATATATATATATATATATATATATATATATATATATATATATATATATATATATATATATATATATATATATATATATATATATATCTCAATGTAAACATCATAAGTAACGTTCTTTGCTACTGTTACTTGCATGATTAACATTTATTTTTGTTACTCTAGAAGTAACCTATCATAACCTATAATTATTAAATAAAGTATAATTATATATATATTAATATGTATTAAACTTTGGGGCTCAAAGGAAACCGCAGTGTTTTCCCCCAGCAGCCCCTTTTCAGTGAAGTGGACAGTCACGATATTATTATTAAGATTATTATTGAATTTAGTAGAATAGGACCTACTATTAAACTTTCAACCTGTAAATGTACCATTTTCTGAATAAAGCTTTATGAATGAATGAATATATATATATATATATATATATATATAATATGTATTTATATAATATATATATATATATATATATATATATATATATATATATATATAGTTGCATCAGCGCTTTTCCTTTTACATTAAATAGTTTTCACTATATTTGAACAATTATTCCCATTTTCTGTTGTAGAATATGTACATTCCTTGATTCAAATT